>PVKC010044067.1:0-11662 GCA_004027635.1 Crocidura indochinensis | reverse complement strand
GATGTGCCAAGGAATTGAACCTGAGAACACTCGAGTCAGGAGTGGCCGTGAAGCATTATGGGGTCCTGGCAGGGGCAGTCAGCTGCTGTTTGTACAGTCAAATTCAGCACAAACTCACTCAGCCTTGTTTTACACTGCTGCTAAACAGGTATGTTTGATGCCTAATACAGTGTTATTTTCCAAGCTCAGGCTGCTTGGCACTGCTGGCCCAGATAAGTCAACCTTCCCGAGCCATTGCTAGGGCATCTTTATCACCCTCTTGAGAGTACCTGATATTTTTCAAAACAAAACTAGGAATAGACAAAAATAAACGTTTTAAAGGAGCCCCCCAGCCCCCATTTTGGTTTGGGACTACACTTAGCAGTACCCAGGACTTAGTTCTGACTCTGCTCATGGATTAATGCTGCTGGTGTTGGGGGTGGGTTGGCTTAAGCTGTGCTGGGGACCAAACCTAGGTTGATTTTGTGTAAAGCAAGAGCCCTAATCAATGCCCTACATCTCTGACCTTTTAATAGCAATGAATTTTATTGCTCAACTGTTGCTCAATTGCTTAATTCAAACTCCCAACTGTTGTTTAGAAGACCCAGGACACCCCTCCTTGTGGTTCTTGACTGGTGTTAGGCCACCCTGGCAGTGTTGGGGGGTCTCCAGGACTGTAGCTGACCATGCTTGGATCATGGGAACATTTTGAACATTGGTTTAGCATCATGGGTACTGGAGACTAAACCTGGTTGGCTGCAAGGCAAGTGCCTTCTCCAATTATGTCCTATTTCTTCAGTCCCAAAGCAGTTTCTGACCTGCAGAAAAACTTGAAAGTTGAGGGGCTTCTCCTTATACCTTGTGCCCTCCATTTTCTGCCTCTGTCTCCAGCAGCAGCCAGGGCTGTGCAGGAACCAATATACATGTCATCATCAATCCTCAAAGTCTAGAGTTCTAGATGTGAGACTGGGACAACTCCTCATTGTGGAGTCACACAAAGTCTTACTGCCTTTATCTTTGGATACATGGTTGCTTGGGATAGCTCTTTAAAAGTATTGTAGTATTTGACTGGCTGGGGGAGAGTGCAGGGAAGGAAATGAGACCGCAGAAGGTTCACATAAAAGGCTGAAGCTCATTCACTCAGGAGACATATGGTCAACCACTTGGTGCTAAACATAGGTGGTGGACTTAGGTGTGCACATTACGACCTGATCCAACCTATAGATCCTCCTGACTGTAATAGTGACCTATGTTCCCCATTAAGAGACAGTGTTACAGTGGTGGGGGATGGAAGTAAGAGGGACCAACTCTGTCATGGGTTTATTCAATGACACGGGCCAATTGGCTTTGCTTCTCTACCTCTCTCAAGTATCCCTCTCACCATCATCTGTGGTGATTGGATACTGGATGAAACCAGCAGATGGAATCATAGACTCTCATATCATATACCCTCATGGAGAGCTGCTTTCCCAGTGTTGGGAAAAGCCTAAGTACTATTTCTCATGGTGGATAAGTTCATCTTTCATGTGGAACCTTAGCACTTGCTTCTCAGAGACATTGAATTGGAAGGATTGGGGGTTCATTTAGTATGTGGGTGAATGATGATGTTTTAAAGGTAGCCTTGTCCTTTCTGTTCTTCTTTCAACACTTCTCAGTGTGGGGCTCCTATTTGTGACTTTCCTCTTCGCCTGCTCTTCTCCTTCCAGCTCCACTTTTCAGCTCCCACTGCTCTCCCTTTGCCCTGGTAGCGCTACTACTGCCCACAGAGGAAAGGACTTAATAAAAGCCCATGTGTAACTGAAACTTAAAAAGTCATAAATCGCTCCTTTTTTTTTTTCTAGGATGTTGGTAGCATTTTGATTTAATAGTTGGACAAACACAAGGGCCTATTTTATTCAGAGTTTACAGGCCTCAAGGCTGTTATTCCTCCAAATTTAATAGCATTGAAATTGCAGGGTTTGCTATAATTTGCCTATCGCTTTCTGCTCCACCATTGATGTTTATTGTCAGCGGGATAGAATCTCAATCCGACTCACTTAGATAACATGTCTGTTAAACATTTAGATAATTGTACCATCATTAACTTGTCACATCATTTTAGAGATTCAAAACAGAAGCAGGGTAAGTAGAGGTACCAGAGGGGGGTGGAGGGAGGAAGAGGTGAAGGAGGAGGAGGAAGAGGACAAGAAAACCATGACTGACTCAGACCACAGGAAGTGAGAGAGCAGAGCTCCTACTATTGGCATTTGCTGTGAGCCAACTGAGTTAACTGTAGAAAAGTCTTGAATGGGGCTGTCTGCCCTGCCAGAGTGTGTCTGTCAGGGCTGGCCTTCCTGGGACAATACAGACACCCTGAAACCCTTGAGTCTCTAAGATCAATCTTTTCACTTCTCCCAGGGATGCTAATGGCAACCTTATATGTAATTACCGCACATTGAGAACAAGCTCAATGCCCAAAGGTAAGGAATCTGTTAATTACAGAGCTGACAGGGAGCAAGCCCTAATGTCTTTGTACTCAGTACTCGAAGCTGGCTAGAGAAAGCAGGCCCAAGTGCAGAGACCTTTTACTATAAGACATAGAAGTCGGGTCCCCCTGGACCCTACTAGGTCTCAGCTCTAAATAGGGATTGTTATTAGGAAATGAGACTACAGGGCAAAGAGACATTGACTTCCTGCTCTCTCTGAATAATAATGAGGGAGATGGCTTCATATTTTTGTTATGTAGTAATTGCTGCTGAGGAACAGAGCGCAAATACAGCAAGCAGAGCACTTTCCTTGCACACTGCTGATTTCGGTTTGAGCCCCATCAGCCCAAAGGATCCCTGAACATTACCAGGAATGATTCTTGAGTGTAGAGCCTAGAGTATTCCCTGAGCATCACCAGATGTGACCCCGAAAAACAATAACAATTGCTACTGATGGACATGTATTCTTTGTTTTGGGGGGGTTTGTTTTTGGGGGTTCCCAAGAGAGAATTTCTGGCAATGCTGTACCTGCAGCACAGAGCTGAAGATTTGATTCCCAGGCCTGGTGAGGCAGAGCTGGGATGCAAACTTGGGGATTTCCTCTGCCTGCACAGGATACACTGCGACCCTTTTCCCCATCTCCCCAGTTGTGGTGGTTGCTCTTATATGTTTTAGAATGAGGGTGGCCTCATGCAATAGAAACATCCTTTCTGTCCCTCAGACTTCCTTTGTAGAAAGAAAGAAAAAGTGAAGGAGACAGGTGTGACTTTGTGGGTCCAGTGAAAGCCAAAGACTATTTCCCAGTGACACTGGCAGAACACCAGTTTCCATGACCAGCATCTGGTATTGGGCCCGTGATGGCTTAGTCCCCATTTGCTCACCCCTGGACACCAAGGGCATAGGATGTGGGGAGCAGGAATGATGGCTGACATAACAGCCAAGGTGGAAAGCCCAAGATAAAGAGGAAGCTGCTCTTCATGAACAGATTTGAATCAACACTAACTGGGCTCTGAGTTTGGCATGAAAACTGATCCCCCTTAAAATTCTCCCTTGGACCACGGGAGACTTCACTTGTGGCCTGTTCCATTATCTGCTGTACCCAAGAATCTGGAAAAAGATAAGACGACTCTCACCTCTGCTTATACCTGACAACATAGGCGAATTGGGGAAATATATGCACATCGATATGAACCTCTTTGTATTGTAAATAATGCAGATATGGGGGATTGCATGAGTGAGAGAAACCAGGTAAATATTTCATGGACTGGAGGCTAAATAATGCAAATATTTAGAAAGGCAACATAAATATTTTAGATTCTGCAGCATAGATTTCTGCTTTGAGAGGAAATGGGGCTGGTGAGATTTGGGGACAGGTGATAATGGGGTGCTGTGGAACCTCAGAATAGAGAAGTCAAGGAAGGACCCAATGAAAAGAATACGTGTTCATGGGCCAGGGATAGAGTTCAAGTGGTAGAGTTTTTGCCTACTGTGTGTGAGACCCTGAGTTTGATCCTCAGCCCCACATGGTCTCTGAGAAGTGCTGGGTGTGGCTCTAAGATAAATAAATCAGGGGAATGAGGTGAGTTTTCAGTTATTACAATTCTACCGGGACAGGCAATTGTCAGTTATCTCGAACCTAAGTATTCAATAGTCTCAGCTCTTCTAGCCCTTCTTTTAAAATCTTGTATTCTTTTGTTTTGTGGGAGAGTGATGACTACTAAGAAAGATTTCTTTTTAAAAGCCAATCTCCAACCCAAGAGAACGGGAAAACATACATCCATGTGAAAATATGTATGGGAATGTTTATTGCACCATTATCCACCTAGTAAAAAAAAATTAGACACTCCCAAATGTCCACCAGTTGATGAGTTAGTAAAAGTAAAAGCTGATGTGGGGGAAGAATGGAATATGATTCAGCTGTCAAAAGGATGCAGAGTGTGGGGCCGGGCGGTGGCGCTGGAGGTAAGGTGCCTGCCTTGCCTGCGCTAGCCTAAGATGGACCACGGTTCGATCCCCTGGTTTCCCATATGGTCCCCCAAGCCAGGAGTGACTTCTGAGCGCATAGCCTAGAGTAACCCCTGAGCGTCACTGGGTGTGCCCCCCCCCCAAAAAAAAGGATGCAGAGTGTTGAAGCCAAACCATGGTGAAAGAGGCCAGTCTGAGGTTGTTATTGTCTGTACTATTACATCTGCAAGATGCTCAGAGCTGCAAACCAAAGCAAAAGCAGGCAAGTGGGGTTGCAGGAGGCTGAGGGGAATGATTCTAATGGGAATGAAGATGCTTTTAGAGACAGTGAAAATGTGCTGGATTAGATCATGGTGGTAGAGGGGAGTTCAGCTCTGCGAGCACATTAAAAAACTCAGAGCTGTGTATTTCAAGTGGCTTTATTTTATGGTTTGTGAATTTTTATCATTCAGTAAACAACTTCTAGGTATATCCATACTTCTATAGACTCCACCCAGCCTTCCCTGCTCCCTTGACTGCATTATGGAGTGATTGAGATGTTCAGTTTGTGTTCTAGTGAGTGATGCAGGCCAGTGGTCCCTTCTGAATTGTTGCAGACATTGAAGGCAGCAAGGAATAGGAACACTCAGAGATACCTCCTTCCCTTTCCACTTCTTTCATTCCAGAATGGTTGGCCTGGAGGAAGGAATGAGATCAGGTCTCTCAGCTTAAGGGGTGATTCTAACATCAGTCAAGTATGGAGAGGATAGGGAGTGGCCTTCTTCATGGGTCTCCAGGAGAGAGGCCTGCCCTGGCCTTGCTGTGAGGTGTCACTCATGACACAGTTGAGGACATAAGCCAGGTGTTATTTAACAATAACAGTCACATAGAGCACATGCCCTACATTAGGGGACTTGAGAAAAATCCCAGAACTCATGGCTATCCTCAAACCAAACGCATTTTGTGATCTGTGACTTGATGCCCATAAACCTGCATCTTGGTGATGCATCTAGCTGTTTCCAAGGAGTCTTCCCAACTATATTCGTCTATTCCTGTGGGACTGGTACATTGGAGTGCCCTCTTTGCCCCTTGTATCCAGGTGGGTGTATTTTGACATACTAAGCCCCAAGAATCTTTGGTAGATTGCAGCCCAGGTGGCTAATAGATAGGCTGCATAATATCTCATTGTATCTGCATAATATCCCCATATATCTACATAACATCCTCTGTACCTGCCCAAGTTTTCACGAGTATCCACTTGTCTGGGAGGCTACTGAGCAGCATCTCTGTTTTTGGCTATCTCAGGCAAGCTTGAGATGCTGGGAGAATTTCCAGTCCCCCATTTGATCTTCCTCAAAGGCTCTTTCCTTTAGTGGAGACTGACTGTACAAACACCCTCTGTCCCTAGGCAGGATTTCAGCAAGTGATATACCTCCGCATCCAACTTAACAAAGTTCCTGGGGGGAGGGGTATTGGACTGACCAAGGGAAATACAGGCATCAATTTATTTGCCAAGTTAAAACCCAGAGCTAAGTAGTAAGTTAATCATGTCCATATGTTAAGAATTCCAGGCGTAAGGAGGGGAGATTTTTCTATAGGAACTAGGCCCCAAACAGGTGTTTGGGGTAGAGGTGGGAGGAACTGGAAGGAAAAGGCTTTTCTTGCTAGAATTTTCTTCTCTGGGTATTAGAAGTTCCCAAAAGGGAGGGATTATAGGTTCGGGTCCGAGAAAATGTTTGCAGCCCCTACTCGGAGAAGATCCATTTCAGATTGGAAATGACTTAGCCGCTAAGTGCCCATTGTCAGATGGGCTACACATTCCCCTGCACCAAACAAATATAAAATGCTTCCAGCCTCTGCCTCGGATTTTCTATTACTGTTTCACAGGACTCCAGAGAGTTTTAAGATAGCAATTTGATTAAGCTTATGGGGAAGATCCCATCAGATAACATTCTTTTTCTGCAGGTAGAGATAATGTGTTCAAGTATTAAGTATGTTTTAGAGGTAATTATCTTTTCCATATTCATTTTAGTTACAGGAATTGGAAAGGGGAAACTCTGCATCCGAAAGCTGCCCCTTGGGCCCCAGAGTCTCTCTGACTTCAATCCTCTGGGAAATACAAGTTGAGGACTTTGACAAATGAAGGGGCACCAGTGTTTTTCAAGTTACTATAGGTTGGGAGAGCCCCACACACACACACACACCCTCGTCTGCAGGGAGCTTGTTAGAGGGTACTATCCTGACCATTAACCTGCCAGACTTGAATCTGTTCTGGAATACTTGCGGTATTTGGGGTATCTATGTTCCTATAGGTCAGGTGAGGATCTGTTCCATGGGGATTATCCACACCTTTGCTCACATAGATGCCAGCCGGCATTGTGGTGTGGTCCAGGTAGGAGAGGTTGACTCAGACTTCGGAATTGGACAGATGTAAATACTAGAACAAAGCAACTAGAAATGGAACGGGGCGCTGTTAGTGAGTGACCCTAAGCTTTGGAGAGGGTCTATAGTTCCAAAGATGCTAGGTCACTCGGCAGATTCAGGACGTGGGTGAGGACCAGGAAAGTACAATCATCTCTCCCATTCCCTAGAATCCCCAGTGTTCTGCCAGCCCCAAAAAGTAATTGTTCCCTGGCTTGGCAACCTCCTGATGCATGCTGTCTCCTTGGCATTCTGTCCATGAGGTCCCCACAGGAGCTGCCTGAGGGGGTGCCGAGCAAGGTCAGGATAGATGCCTGTCTGTCTCAGACTACCCTGGACAATCCTCTGTGCTTTGCCCACCCATCTTTGTACACTGTTATAGAACAGACATATTGGATGCCATCTTGCATTCAGAAAGCTAACCATTGTGTGGGAGGAGAGTGCATACATTTCTGAAAGAAGGAATGATGCTATGCCATGAGATACACGTGCAGGGTGGTCTCCTTGCTGTCTCCAGTCCATCTGTGGGAAGTCCTTTCCTTGGTGTCTGGAACCTCATGCATCCTGCCCACAGCATTCTCTTCTTGGGGGTTCAGCTCTGTGTGACAGGTGTACCATTTTAACTTGAGGAGGTCGCCATGCTGGGCCCTGTTTCCTGGATATCCCTCCCACTTTTCCATCAGAGGTGCCAGGAGGGACGGCGGCCAGGCGGGAGAATCCAGCCCAGGTTTTGGTGCTTGGCCTCCTGCACTGTGTCCTACATAAGCACGGCCCTGGCATCGAAAAACATGCACCAGATGTTGCTGCTCCCACATGTATCTTTCCAGAAATCGCATTGTCTTACCCTAGCTACACATTAAAACCATTTGGGGAAGCTTTCTCTCTCTCTCTCTCTCTCTCTCTCTCTCTCTCTCTCTCTCTCTCTCTCTCTCTCTCTCTCTCTCTCTCACACACACACACGGGATCCTACACCATATCAGTTGATTTAGACTCTTTGGTCCTGTGGTTGGGGACTCATATTAATACTTTTTATTTTTTTTTATTTTTTATTTTTTTTGAATTTTGGGTCACACTCGGCAGCGCTTAGGGATTACTCCTGGCTCTATGCTCAGAAATCACCCCTGGCAGGCTGGAGGGACCATATGGGATGCCAAGATTCGAACCACTGTCTTTCTGCATGAAAGGCAAATACCTTACCTCCATGCTATCTCTCTGGCCCCATATCAATACTTTTTTAAAGTTATCCAGGAAATGTGCACAGATCACCAGGACTGAGAAAAATTCGAGGTAGGATAAGGGAGAACAGATTTATGGCATGGCCCAGAAAGTGCTTTGCAGTCAGTCTCAGCCATTCCTCTTGTTAACTCTCCCAATGGATGCCTGCCAAACTCCTGACTTCCTGTGTGTCCCTGTGGCTTTCTTCTAAACTATCCTCCAATTCTCCTACTCACTCCAGTGTGTCTTGTGGGTGGGGAACAGAGTGCTCTTGGCCCTAAAGACCACCTGGGAAGGTGGTAAGTCTGGTGGGTTTGCAGCTTAGGCCCAGTTATGCAGCCCTGAAGATCAAACCCTGAGCCTTATGCATGCAAGGTTGGACACATGTCTTGACCACTGCCTAAAGTGCTCTCTTTCTCTTCCCTTTCTGCTTCCCCATATGTCCCACTCACCACAAGCTGTGTTGTTTATGTTTAGCTTGACTGTCTTACAGGTGTGGTGGGGAATGGGGGGCAGATGTCGTGAGGTCCTAAGGGTGAAGCCCCACAGTGCGATTGGTCACCTGTTCCAGGTAAGGACATGAAGGTAGGAATGGGCCCTTCTGCAGACCAGGAGAAGAATTGTCACCCAGATCAGCTCTCTGGCCACTCTTCTCCATGACTCTGGTCTTCGGAGTAGAAGTGGATTAAGCTGCTTGTCTTAATGTAGGAGCTCAAGCAGTTCTAGTCTGTCCTCTCATTTCCTCCCTACATGACCAGTGGGAAGGGCTTTTTCTTCATGGATATCTCCTGCCTGAAGTGGTTGGCCATCTTGCTACTCTGGAAGTAAAGTACTGAGTTAGATAATAGAGTGAAGTGAGTTACACAGAGTTTGGTATTTGAATTACCATTTGAGATAATGAGTTAGATATTTGAATTAAGTAGATGTTGGGTCTCTGGACTCTTGTCCTATGTTAGAATTTATAGTCTCTCCATAAATGCTTCCTGTGCATTTTACCACAGTAAAGGGAGCTTCTTGGTTGAAAGTGGAATTTATGCCCTTGAAGAAGCCAACTCTGGTTTGATCCTGGCACCACAGGTTCCCCCAAGCACTTCTAGGAACAACCGATGAGCATAGAACCAGGAAGAGCCCCAAGCCCCCAAAGCACTACCTGGTGTGACCCAACCCTTCCTCCTACCCAGGGGTCTCAAACTCAATTTACCTGTGGGCTGCAGGAGGGAAAGTCAGGATGATCCTTGAGTGCAAAGTCAGTAGTAAGCCTTGAACATTGGGGAGTGTGACCCAAACAACTAAAACAAAAACAAAACAAAACAAAAAGATTTTTTTTTTAGGGCAGGCCACAAAATGTTGTACAGAGGGCCAGAAACGGCACACGGGCTGTGAGTTTGAGACCGCTGTACCCCTCAAATAAAAGTAAAATTCTTGGAGAAATGAGTATTTTGTTTTGTTTTGGGCCAAACCCAGGTGGGGGCCAGGGCTAACTCCTGGCTCTGTATTTAAGGATCATTTCTGGAGGCCTCAGGAACAGATAAGATACCGAGGGTAAGGGTAGGGTAGCAAGGCAAGCACCTTAACTGTGTGCAAGGTAAGCACCCTGCCTGTTGTACTGTTGCTCTGGCCCTTGAATTTATATTTTGGCTTTTTGCCTAAAGGCTGTGCATCTTGGACAAGGCACTCCATCCCAGAATTCTCAGACTTCTGAAGTGTTTCAGTCTATTCTAATTGGGGAGATGGGACCAGAATGATCTAGGAGGGAGGAAAGAATATCTTTATTAGGTGGAAAGCTCAGTGTTTGAGTCTGTCATAGTGACCTTGATACCTCTGAGATTTGTCTTCAGGGCACCCTTGATTCCAGGGCACCTTAGGCCATGCACTCAGCACTGCCTCCCACCCAGTCCTAACCTAATTTCCACTGTTAGACACCCTAAAGAACATTCCTCTTGTCCATCCAGCGACAGTGATCCATGAGCCAGTCGTTTATTGGTTGGTAGGGAAGCAATGAGAAGTGAGGCTGGTCCTTTCTTTTCGGTACTGACAGAGAGGTTGGCACATGGTGGGCAGAGATTGGAGATCCTGGAACTTACCACACAGTAGTGAGTAGGATTTGACTGGGGAGAAGTGGTAGATAGGCAGGACCATCCCAGTGTCCTCGTCTCTGGCATGGAGAAAAATTAAGACAGGAGAGATAGTTCCAATCTGCCATTCTTTTCCTCATTTCTCGAATGTGATTGGAGTATTAACCCCAGCTTGGGACTTCAGGATCCATTGACAGCTCAGGACATGAAATTGGAATTGCCATAGACTGACAGTCCACTGGGAAACAAAAACTAAGGTACCACCCTGCTGGGGACCGTGGCCAGGAAGGCTGGGAGGAAGGCACAGACTGCATTTACTTCCCATCTGGTCCCTTCATTTGGGAGGGCGAGCCCTAGGGACTGGGTTGTCCAACCTGGCAAAGTGACCTCTCCCACTGTGCCCTGCGTGGGGCCTCTCCCTAATCCCCTGTCTTTCTGGGGCTCCTGCTTGGTAGGCGGATGGTGTCAGGGTTTTGTAGGAGGAGGAAGGAGAGAAGACCCCAGTGCTGGATCCAGACACCCCCACCCCACCCCACCGGAGGCCCGCTCCGGACCATTCGCCTCGGAAGGCCTTTGTGCTGTGTCCTGGCCTCTGACCCCAAGGCTCTGGGAAGCAGCAGGTTGTTGACACTGGAACAATCATTTCTTGCAAGGCCACTGCCTCCCTCAGGAGCACCCTTCTCTGCTTTGGGGTGGTGACTCTGCCCCCAAGCAGGAAGGGGGTGGTGCTGGAGGAAGGGGAGGTTCAGGCGGGAAGTCTCCATGTCAGCTTGCCTCTGCCCTGCAAGCTTCAGCTGTCTCATGACTCTCTTCCCTCACCTGCACCTATAGAAGAAGCACCCCCATCCCATGGGGATTAGGCTTTGGGAAGCCCTAATTTTGTCCTAAAAGTCTCCTGGGTATCCTGTGCAGGTTCCCCACAGTCAGGGAGCCGAATGTCCTCAGGAAAGGCTTCTTTCTTTCTTTTTTTGGTTTTTGGGTCACACCCAGCAGCACTCAGGAGTTACTCCTGGCTCTACTCTCAGAAATCACTCCTGGCAGGTTCAGGGAACCATATGGGATGCCGGGATTTGAACCGTCGTTCTTCTGTAAGCAAGGCAAACGCACTACTTCCATGTTATCTCTCCGGCGCCAAGGTTTATTTCTTTTTTTTTTTTTCAAGGCTCATTTCTTATAGTCACAGTATAAAGAAAATTCTAGTCCCAGTACTATTAGTTATTTACTCCAAGATTGGAGCAGTCTCTTGATCCTTTTGATGTCTTATTTCCAGGGCCAGAGCAGTAGTACAAGTAGGTAGGACACACACCTTGTATAAGGCAGACCCAGGTTCGATCCCCAGCAACCCATGCAGTCTGCCGAGCACACTAAGAGTGATCCCTGAGTCCAGAGCCAGGAGTAAACCTGAGCACTGCTGAATATTGCCCCAAGACCAAAAGAAAAAAAGTTTATTTCTTCCAGGCTTAAAAACCTCATCCCAAGAAGCCTGCTGTGAGGCTCTAAACCTTGGCACTAAAGCGAGAGCACAATTCAGTAAATGTAGTTTCTGTAAGAGCAGTCTGGCAC
>PVKC010044066.1:0-11640 GCA_004027635.1 Crocidura indochinensis | reverse complement strand
AGGGTCCAGAAAACAAAAGCCCTGATTGATTGCAGGATTTGTTCTTAGAAATGTGACCTTTTCTTCCTAGGAAGTTAAAGGATGATTTCCACCAAGGGGCTTATTTATTTTGGAGGTCATATTCTGGCTCTGTGCTGAAGGACCAACTCCTAATGGGGCTCAGGGACCATGTCCCCATGTGGACATGGTGGACATGTGGAGTGCCATGGACTGAACTCATGGTTGGCCTCGTGCAAAACAAATGATCTATTTGTACTCTCTCCAGACCCAATGCCATTCATTACTCTCTTTTGTGTTTTATTTCCTTACGAAAGTGAATAATCCACTGCTTATTTATGGCACTGGATGTGAGCCTATATCATAGCTCAGTGGTAGAACTCTGACTTGGCATGTGTGAAGTGAAGCCCCAGGGTCCATCCTCATTACTTCCTTATCCTATGAAAGCACATTTGCTGAGTACATGTTCTTTCCACAAGAAAGAATCAGTGCAGACCTGACTATAGCGCTGTTCAGAAGGAACAGTGAGAAGAGCAAGAGAACGAACCTTATTGTGTGGCTCTAAAGGATGGCTTCTCTTTCCTTCTCCCAGTTCCACACCTCAGGAAGGCCTTGGTGTCTGACTGGAAACAACAGAGATGCCTGAAGGAGGCACTTAAACATTTGTGGGACATCTGTGTTTGTGTTAAGAATAGGTTACTTTTTCCCACTGGAACCACCATCTTTCAGGGGAGGCCCACACTGCATATTCTTTGGATCTTTAGAAAACATGGGGTTGTCGGGGGCCGGGTGGTGGCGCTGAAGGTAAGGTGCCTGCCTTACCGCGCTAGCCTTGGACGGACCGCGGTTCAATCCCCCGTGCCCCATATGGTCCCCTAGGCCAGGGGCGACTTCTGAGCGCATAGCCAGGAGTAACCCCTGAGCATCACTGGGTGTGGCCCAAAAACCAAAAAAAAAAAAAAGAAAACATGGGGTTGGTTAGCCTCTAAAATAGAGGGAGAAACAACGGAGGATACCAGGACCAAACAGATTTATGATCACTGATAATAAGCTAGTCAAAGAGAGGACTGCCTACTCTAGCAGCCCGGGGGTGATGGTGGTGGATATGGGGTGCAGAAAGAGAATGGGGAAGGAGGAAGGACAAACTAGGTGGTAGGTATTCCCCTGATTCAATGTTAATATGTACCTAAAATACTAATGTGAAAGATATGTAAGCCACTATGATTAAAAAAACAAAAACAAAAACATGGGGTTGGGCCGGAGTGGTGGTGCCACGATGGCATTTTCCTTACACGTGGCTGGTCTAGGAATGACCTCAGTTCAATCCCAGGCGTCTCATGGTCCCCTGAGCCAGGAGAGATTTCTGAGCGCATTACAAAGTGACCCTGAGCATACTAGCTGTGGCCATAAACCCAAATTTAAAAAAAGAAAACATGGGGTAGTTTGGCCACTGAAACAACAGTATTAAGAGGTGCAGTAATAAAAGAAAAGTGATGGTGTAGGGGTAGGGTGACACTTTCCAGAAATAGCTCCAAATGGGACTGAGTCTGTTGTGTCACTTAGGTTGTTATCAGTATTGCTCTGAACAAAGGGCAAGATGATGATTATTGTTATTGTTGTTGTTGTTGTTGTTATTAATGGTTTTTGAGTCACACCCAGCAGTGCTCAGGGCTTACTCCTGGCTGTATGCTCAGAAATCACTCCTGACAGGCTTGGGGGACCATATGGGATACTGGGATTCAAACCACAGTCCTGCGTGCAAGGCAAGCGCCCTACATTCATGCTATCTCCCCAGACCCCCCCCCCCATTTTCTTTAATAATTATGGTGAACAACCAAAAAGTTAGTGATGTTTGAGCAGTGATGGAGGATCACCGTGAAATAAATCATCCCTTAAAAATGTTGGTTGGCTGGGGCCAGGGAGATAGCACAGCTTTAGGGCATTTGCCTTGCAAGCGGCCAGCCCAGGATCAACAGTGGTTTGAACCCTGGCATCCCATATGGTTCCACGTGCATGGCAGGAGTGATTTCTGAGCACAGAACCAGGAGTAACCCCTGAGCGCTGCTTGGTGTGGCCCAAAAACCAAAGATAAAAATTGTTGATTTGGAGGGTCGGAGAGATAGCACAGAGGTAGGGCGTTTGCCTTGCATGCAAAAGGACAGTGGTTCAAATCCCGGTGTCCCATATGGTCCCGTGAGCCTGCCAGGAGAGATTTCTGAGTGTAGAGTCAAGAATAACTCCTGAGTGCTGCTGGATGTGAGCCAAAAACATTTTCAGGGCCCACCAATTGTACTCAACTATTAATACTTGTCTGTTTTGGGGACATCATTTAATTACAGTTCATTTGAGTGATATCTCAGTGATGCATTTAATGCTGTGTGTTGTGACCAAAAAAGATTGGTTGGAGAAATGGCTTCATGATGATGTTCCTCCACCTCAAATTGGAGCCAGGAAGACTCCCGTGAAGATATGTCCTCTCACTTTGTGACCTGTGCCCGAACATTTGCCTCTCCTGCCTTTTATACACAGGCTACTGTGTATAATATACACAATATACACAGGAGAAAGTCAGTGAAACAAGGAGAGGAGGGCTTCAGGCAGACTTAATTCTGTTTTTTGTATTCCTGCACAATTGAATCAGTGTCTTCAGATCTGGAAGTGAAACCTGCAACAATAGCACTCTGTAAACTTGTCTCTGAGTCTAGTCATTGCAATACTTATCCACTCTATGTGCTAAAAAATGACAGTAATGGAAATTAGTCTTATTTGGAATGTGTTGTACAATTATTTTATTTTTAAACTATTATTGATTGATTGGTTTTTGGGCCACATCAAGCGGCGCTCAGGAGTTATTCCTGGCTCTGCACTCAGAAATCGCCACTGGCAGGCAGGCTGGGGGACCACATGGGAAGCTGGGTCCTTCCCAGGTCAGCTGCATGAAGGGCAAATGCCCTACGGATATGCTATCTCCGGTCCCGGCACAATTTTTTTTTAAATTGCTTATTTACCAGGGTGCTAGAGATAATAGAAATGAATAAGCTTATTATACTCAGTTTTTGTATTTATCTCTTTAATAAAGCATGAACTATTCCTGTCACTTTTGCAGGGCCCAACCAATTGTACTCAACCATTAATACTTGTCTGTTTTGGGGACATCATTTATACTCTTCAATTACAGTTCATTTGAGTGATATCTCAGTGATGCATTTAATGCTGTGTGTTGTGACCAAAAATGATTTTTTTTTCTTTTTGCTTCCAACTTTAGGATGAAGGAGAGTTGACAGTTATAACCAATTATCCTCCCTTAGGAGCAATAAATAAAAAATACTTTCCATATTATGGGAAAAAACGGCATGTAAGTCTCAGTGGTGGTGAGTTGGGGGGGGGGATTTGGTGGTTGTTTCATACCTGGGAGTTCTCAGGGCTACAAAAGATCTCAGTGTATCTTTTGTGTGGCCCAAAAGAAATACATATCCCTATCCTTTACCAAGTACGAATGGTTATGGAGAGACAGCTTTATGGTTTGAGCCCAGGCTTAACGTATCAAACAGCTGTTAGCTGAAAGGGAAATTCACACTAAAATTACAGAAAGTCTGAGAAGACTGCTCATGTGGTCATTAAAACATGGCTTTACAGCTGTGTTTAGGAAGGTTATAGCCACAAAATTCTTGGTTTTTGGGTCACACCTGGCAGTGCTCAGGGGTTTTCTGGCTCTATGCTCAGAAATCGCTCCTGGCAGCCTCAGGGGACCATAGGGGATGCTGGAACTCGAACCACCGACCTTTTGCATGAAAGGCAAACGCCCTACCTCTATGCTATCTCTCCAGCCCCCCCACAAAATTCTTACCAGTAAAAATTAACTGAAAGCTGAGGTGCCCGGGAGATAGCATGGAGGTAAGGCGTTTGCCTTTCATGCAAAAGGTCATCGGTTCAAATCCCGGTGCCCCATATGGTCCCCCGTGCCTGCCAGGAGCAATTTCTGAGCATGGAGCCAGGAGTAACCCCTAAGCACTGCTGGGTGTGACCCAAAAACCAAAAAAAAAAAAAAAAAGAAAAGAAAAGAAAAAAGAAAAAAAAATTAACTGAAAATAGATTACATTGACCACTTATTGGGGGTGGCTTTCCAAAAAGATATAGATGATGATAGACCTAAATATTGTTCTTTTGGTTTCTTTGAAATGTCATGGGATAAAACAGCTGTTGACAAAAGTGTAGGCAAATTTCCAATATGTAACATTTGGATTAATGTGTTTTTTTTTCTTTTGCCTTTCTAGCCAAATTACCTGCAGCCATTAGTTGCTATCCAACTCAGCTTTGCTCCTAAGCCGACCCATGAAGTCTCAATTAACTGCACTCTCGTGGACTCACCCAATCTAAAGAACCATGATGACCGTGATAAGTTTCTGGGACGAATCTCGTTCAAACTCATAATGCATAGATAAAAAAACGCTAGGATATCTCCAGAGTAAATGTGTTGTCTGTCTTCGTTTTGTATCAGCTGGATCTGCCATTCTAGAACTAGGATCTCACCTTGGAGAAGTGTGTGGTGCCCGACACTGGGGTGACAAGCTTCCCAGCCACAGTATTCCAGAGTGACCTGCCTTTGAACCAGGGGACAGTGCCAGGCAGGGTCCTGAATCTCGAGATTTTGAACCTTGGAGGGTTCTAGGTAGTTTAATTACCAAGTGTCTAAAGCTTCCTCTGCTGTGTCTGTAAATATTTTCTAGATGATATGGTTGACTTATCTTATTTTGATGCCAACAGGGTCTGAGAGATTAAAAAAAAAAAAGCTTCATAGCCACCATCAAGTAACTTTGAAATGCCAACAAGAAGGATGGGGAAACTCGGTCTGTCTGTATATGGAGAGGAAAAAATAAAAGTGGATTTGAAAAGTGGTCATGGATTTTGGGGGTAAAATTATTTTGTTCTGGGGAATCACACCCAGCAATGCTCTAGTTTCTTCCTGGCTCTGCTCAGGAGTAAGCTGTGGCAGGCCTTAGGGGATTATAATGTACCGAGAGATCAAACTGGGTCAGTGATATCCAAGCAAGTGCCTTAGCCCCTGCCAGATCTCTGGCCAACATCTTGGTTCTTTAGAAACAGATACTTCACTTTAGACCCTAAGTTGGGGATATAAGAATTAGAAGCAGCATGATGGGAGAGGAATAAGTGACTGATACCAGCTTTTTGCAGTTAATAGTATGGTCCTAAGGTCTTTCTGGAGAGCTTTCCCTGACCCTACTGTGTTTAGGGACCGAGTTCCTAGCAACCAGCTTCTTTTTTTTTTTTTTTTGGGGGGGGGTACACCTCATGGTGCTTGGGCTAACTCGTGGCTCTGCACAGGAATTATTCCTGTCAAGCTCAGGGGACCAAATGGATTGTTGAGGATCAAACTCAGATTCGCTGTGTGCAAGGCAAGTACCTTACTGCTGTTCTTGCTATTCCCTACTCCCCTATGAGTTTTTAGGGGTTCAAAGTGCCAAGATTTGCGGGGCAGAGTTGTGACAGTGGTTATGTTGGCCTTTCACACAGCAGTCCTGGGTACCGGGTATGGTCCCCCTAGCTCTCCAGGAGTGATTATTGAGTTTAGAACCAAGAGTGATCCCTGATATCACTGGCCCAACACTGCACCCAACACCCCATAGTGCCAAGACTGTTGTGTATTTGACATCATCTTGATACAGCCTGAATCAAGATGTTCCACAATCGGACCAAAGGAGATGGTTGATGAAGTCAGGGTAGGTGGGTGAGACTGAGCCTGAGAATAGGGCATATTTATGGAGCCCCAGCCGTCCTTGAGGAACCCTGACTGGTTCCTTATGTCAGGAGTTTCAGATCCAGACTATAGCAGAATAGTCCATTAATGTCCATTGACCTTAAAGGGATGTTAGGGTGCTACGTCCAGCAGTGCTCAAGGCTGACTCCTTGGGTTTTTGAAGGGTCATAAGTGGTGCAGGGGATCCAGCTGAGGTTGGCCACACGCAAATCAAGTGCCTTAATACCATTATGGTTTCTGCAGACCCTCTGCATTGGGAGGGCCCAAGCCTCCGGAGAAGGTACATTTTCCACTTGGGAAGCATGACTTGGTGTCCCATTAGCCATGGAACAGCCATGTGTGTGGGTTAATCAGTCCAGGTGGTGCTAGGGAATTGGAGCCTTTGCTGCTTGCTGTTCAGTGATTATTTGCACCAACCATGTGCTGCCCAAGCATATATACACACAGTGTGAGTTGCTGATCTCTGCAACTGAATGCATTGTGGGTAGGTCATAGCCTACTACGGAAAATTCCCCCTAGATCCTGGATCAAAAATCATTTTCACAAAAGACCATGCATGTAGTGCAAGTGAAAGGATGCAGCTCACTACCCCAGTCCTTTGAGTCATTTCTTGCCCCAGAGCCACTGGGGTAGGGAGCGTGGACTCTACTGGGCCTTAGCTGATAAACAGTCCTGCCACTACCCAAATTAGTCCGTGGGATCACCTCAGCTAGGACAATATGCCTTGCTTAGAGACTTCACTGGTCTATATCCTATCCTCCCTTTTTTGTTGGGATGAGGATTTGGATCTCACACATGCAAGGCAAGAGCTGAGCTCCTTTCAGCCCCTCCAGCTTGCCATTTTGACACAGCAGAAATGAGTTTATGAAAAAAATGCTATATATTCCTTATCTTTAGAGGAATGC
Organism: Crocidura indochinensis; assembly: GCA_004027635.1. Taxonomy (NCBI): domain Eukaryota; kingdom Metazoa; phylum Chordata; class Mammalia; order Eulipotyphla; family Soricidae; genus Crocidura; species Crocidura indochinensis. The sequence goes on along the minus strand of PVKC010044066.1, from coordinate 4,962 downwards.
AAATCCAAACAAAAATAGCCAGTGCTGACAGGATTGCAGGCAAAAATGGAATCCTTCACTACTGGTGGAGATGTCAGCTGCTCTAACTTCTTGGGAAAATAATAATGGCTACCTCAAAAAACTAGAAATTGAGGCATCTGCTCCGACTGCCAAAACATTCCTGTGTTCATTGCAGCATTATTCATAATTCGTATTAGCCAAAGCTTCGATCAACCCAAGTGTCCATGAAGAGATGATGAATAAAGAAACTATGGTACAGATAATATTTAAGGAAAGAGGAAATAGGGGCCGGAGCAGTGGTACAAGTACTAGCCTTGTGCGTGCTAGCCTAGGATAGACCGCGGTTCGATCCCCTGGTGTCCCATATGGTCCCTCTAGCCTGGAGTAACCCCTGAGTGTCACCAGGTGTGGTCCAACAAAGAGATGAGGATATAGTGAATTTTGCTGTTAAGTGGATGGATCTGAGGAATATCAAGTGAGGTCAGAGGAGAAGTGAGGTCAGAAGGGCACAGTGTATAAAAAGAATCAAAATGGGAGAAGAACAACAGAGCAACAGGTACTGAGAATGGTCTCTGGTGGGGATGTGGTGGTGGGTTGTCAGAGAAGAAAGTGGTGCTAAGATGTTTTATGTACAAAAATTCATCAGTTAGAAGCCATGGTGCCTGAAGTACAGCAGGTAGGGCACTTGTTCTATATGCAGCAAACCTGGGTTTAGTACCCAGATCCCGCCAGGAGTAAGCCCTGAGCACTGCTGGTTGGACTCCCCAAAATGGAAGTGATAGAGGTCTGATGGGAGTGTTCAGTTTCTGCTTCATGAGAAAGGAATTTTCAGGGTTCCCCCAAGAGTCACAGTGGAGCCTGAGAACCCTATGGAGTGGGTGCTGGCTTAGGTTGTCTATCAACATGTCTGCTGTCCCCAGACCTGCCCCCCAACCCCCCAGCCCTTTACCTGTAAGCCCAAGTGGGGGAGGGAGGTTCTCTTGTTTAGACACTTTTCTCCTCTGCTATCTTGGCAGTACTTGCGCGCAAGGCCAATGCTTTTTACCTTCTGTAGTGTTTCAGCATTAACTGAGAAAGTGGGTGGAGGGCAGCTGCAGGGGGGTGTTGAGACATTCTGGAACCTGAGGAGAGCCTGCAGAAGTGGAATTGGGGTGTGAGACAGTGCAGTAGTCTCATTCCACAGACTTCCCCAAGTGTGTCTGAACCTACGGTGGGGTTTGCAAGCTTTTCTGGCTTGTGGAACAACTCACTGAAAATGACTGGCATAAGGAACATTTATTGGGGAAATAGGTGCTTGGAAAGCAAGTAAGACCTCCCCTGGAACCTTGTCTAGGTTTCTCTACCCCTAGATGTAAGCCATCATCTTAGTACCTCAGGCCTGGCAGTTTCTTAGTTTAGCTGCTTTGCACTCCATAATATTTTGCAGAGCTAAGTCAGCCACTGGTCCCTTATGAGGACAGAAATGGAAACATTCCAAAGGGGCCGATTCCTCCATTGTCTCGGTCTAGTATGGCTGCATTTCCTTGTGGGTCCCTTATCTGATTGCGCCTGGGAACAGACTATCAACTAGTGGCTCTTTCTAACTGTACCCCTTTGTCTCAAATCAAGGTTCTTCTCTCCAGTGCTAACATGTACAGAGACAGCAGTTTCTACTTATCAAAAAGCTCCAGCAAACCAGACTATCTTTCCCATCATCAGCCCCCACGCCTTTGGAATGGGTGGAAGTTTGGAGCCATACAGTGGCTATTCTTGGCTCTGTGCTCAGGTGCCTCCTGATGGTATCTGGGGGATTGTACATATTCTAGGGATTGGCTGATCACATGCAAGGCAAGTATCTACCATATTTGCCGGCGTATAAGACGACTTTTGGGACGGAAAAAGTCAATCGAAAATCGGGAGTTGTCTTATACAACGAGTGTATCCTGAAAAATGTCTCGATATGCCTCTAAATGAAAATCATCTGGATATTGCCACGAAACGAATTTTTCAATCCTGCACCAATCACTGCAAGGCTGCTTGGAGCACCTCTCTAACTCGACCAATTCAAGCAGGCTTTTGATGCATGCAAATTAGACAATGTTCTGGACCCGAATCTACACTGTCAAAAGCCTGCTCAAATGGATCAGAGTCAGAGAGGAAGTCTATTACAGTATACCCTTTGAACCTTTTGCTGCTTGTGATTGGCTCACTGTGGTATATACAGTTGCAGCATAGGAACGTTGTCTTATACAGCAAATATAGGCCTAAACCTGTGTTTTAACTGTAAAATTAGGGGGTCGTCTTATACGCCGGCAAATGCGGTAATTCCTATCTCCTAAGCACCCCCAATACCCTTCATACCCAGCAGGACTGCCTCAGCTAGTTCCTTGGAGTGCTGTGGTGAAACTTTTCCATGGATGTTTTCTGTAAAACAACCCCCCCCCACCCCTCCAGCCAGGCAAGCCAGAAGAGAGCACAAGCCAGATCTTAGCAGTAGTAGCTTACAAAAGCTTACAGAGCTTTTGTATTAGGAAGGGTAACCATTTGCAGCTTACTAGTGGAGTGAGGGACCTCTGACTTTCGGTTACCTCCATGGCCCACACAGTTCATCCTTAATTTCTGTTTAGGCTCCTTAAAAACTTTGTACTCTGAGTGGTCTTCAGTGTTGTCCTTTGGCATTCTGGCTGGAAGCAAGCCAGCCCAGTACTCACGGCCAGGCTTTAGCCCCACAGCTTACTCAGGTTTTGTCTTCAGGTGCTGGCACACCTTGCAGCAGGGGTTGTAGTGGGTGACATCTGAGCACCTTCCTTGAGCCAGGCTGCCCAGAATCTGCCTGCTTAGAGCTGAAACACTTCCTGGCTGGACAGTAAACACTGCTTTGACAGATTGATCCTTAACTGTGTTCCAGAAAAGGTTCTGGGGAAGTGACGCCTTTCTGGAAACCTGGAGCCTATGTTGTCGAGACATAGTCTGTCCATTTACAACAGCAGACACCCTTTGGGCTCACTTGGGGAACCCAGAGAGAGAAAAGCTCTGTAAGCTTTTGTAAGCTACTACTGCTAAGATCTGGCTTGTGCTCTCTTCTGGCTTGCCTGGCTGGAGGGGACTAGAGGGAAGGGGAGAGATCACCCCCGCCCCCGATGTCCTTTAATAATCTCTTTTTTGGGGGGGCTTTTCAAGTGGTGCCTGGGACCCCTCCTGGTCATGTCTCAGCCAACTGGGCTGGTAAGTTTTTTTTGGGGGGGGGGGGATTTACACCCGGTGGTGCTCAGGGGTTACTCCTGGCTCTGCAGGCTCGGGACCATATGGGATGCTGGGAAACGAACCTGGGTCTGTCCTGTGTTGGCCGTGTGCAAGGCAAACACACTACTGCTGTACTATTGCTCCAGCCCCTGGGCTGGTAATTTTGTTTGGGTTTTTAGGTCACACCCAGCGTTACCCCTGGCTCTAAGCTCAGAAATCGCCTCTGGAAGGCTCTGGGGACCATATGGGATGCCAGGATTCGAGCCACTGTCCTGCGTGCAAGGCAAATGCCCTGCCTCCAAGCTTTTGACCCCTGGACTGGTAATTTTAAGGCTAGAACAGAACACCCAAGTGGTACCTGGGAACATTGAAAGTCACACCTAGTATATGTTTTTCTAAGATTTCTAGAATTCTGTTTGGACTAGACCACATTGATTTGATGGCAGCCTGGGGTATCCATTTGAAACGGGTGCTCTGTGCTGTTAGCAGTTGGGTGTTTCTGCTGGCCTCCCATCCACAGTGGCAGACGACATCCTAGACAAGCACATTTTATAACATGCAGATGGGAGAGCCATTGGGCTACAGAGTTAGCAGAGGGCCTGACCCTGGTACCACAAATGGTCTCTTGAGTAATGCCAGTAGTGACCCTTTTTCTTTGTTTGGGGCCACACCCAGCAGTGTTCAGGGCTTACTCCCGGCTTTGCACTCAGAAATCACTCCTGGCAGGCTCAGAGGACTCTTGGGTGTCAAGGATTTAACTTGGGTCTGTTGCATGCAAGACTAGCTCCTTACCCCGCTTTCTATTGCTCCAACCCCTTGAACACAGAAGCAGTAAGCCCCGATTACCACTGGATGCACCCCAAACCTGTCTTGCCCCCACCCCACCTTAAAGAAAAAGAGATGGGGGAACCAGCACAAACCTTTGTTCACATGGACTTTGTAAAACAGACAATGATTTAGGAACCAAACCATAGATAGGCTGTTTCTTTGCTTGCTCTGCAGATATCCTGCCATGTTTCCTTTTTTTTTTTTTTTTTGGGGGGGGGGCGCGGACCACACTTGGTAATGCTCAGGATCACTCCTTGCTAGATCTACTCAATCAATTCTGGCAGTGCTTGGGGGACCCATAGGATGCCAGGGATCAAACCCAGGTTTCATTTACTCTGGCCCCTTCTCTCCTTGTGACTGTTGTTAGCACAGTTGCATGCAGCACATCTCCAGGGCCTGGGATGCTGCTGGTAGAACAGTTGTAGCCTTGTGGTTTTGTCCCTCTAGGAAGGATGAGGGCAAGGAGAGTATCTCTAATTCCCAGTGGCTCGACTGAGTTCTGAGTATAATTGTGGCATCTCTCCCGACAGTCCCCACTTGGTGCTGTGCAAGACTCAGTGGCAGTTAGTGCGGCCCAGGGGGCTCTCCTGTTGAGACTGGAGCAAGGATGGCTGTGCTCTGTGTGCCTCAGCTTGACTTTTAGCTCAGGCCTCACTAGTAGGCCCTGTGAGTCACCAGAACTTGTATCCAAGCTACCCCACCACTCTGGTTGGTTTTTTTCCTGCTCAATTTTTCTCGATTAAAACTGCCGGTGGCAGAGAGTAGTGGGTCTGGGCATAAGCACAGCACAGCACAGGCTCCAATGCTATCAAGGACCACAATGATTTGGAAGTTTACATCATCATGTGAGAGTTGGCCCATGGAGTAGTCCTACCCACCGAATCTAAAAGGGTACCTCTGCCGTGTGTGTGT
>PVKC010044065.1:0-11672 GCA_004027635.1 Crocidura indochinensis | reverse complement strand
AGTTTCAGGCATTTGGGTGGACTTGAATATTTACCAAATATTTTCCCATATTCCCTACAGTAGATGTCTTCTTTAGCTTCCCCATTGAACTTTACATTTAGTGGTCTGAAGTGCTAGATTTGTCAAGCTGTTGAAACAAGTGCCAAATCACTCTACCAGGAAGTCTATATATAAACTGGCATGTATTTGCCCAAATGAGTTAGCACTCTTGTGGTTTGGAAAAATAAGGTCTGATGACAAGGAAGAAAGAATGCTGGGGAAGACCCAAAGTGACAGCCCCATTTGCATTTGGTGGAAGGGATTAAGGAATGAGGTTTCCTCTTCCCTCCCTGCTACCAACCTGGTTGGCCCCAAAGGACAGATAATCAGTGATTGCACTGGAATCCGAAAGGAGATTGAGTAAAGGCTGGAGAGGAGAGGAGGCCCTTTCATTCAAGTTTGGTAGAGGGGATTAGAATCAGAGCCTCCCTGTTCCCACCTATACACAGGCCTCACTGTGTCTGGGAACAAAGATTCAGCAATGACTCTGAGACTAAAAGGATGCTGGAAAAGACCTAAAGAGACAGCCCCATTTGCTTCCCTGACACCAGCCTGGTTGGCCCCAAAGGGCAGATGAGCAGTGTTGGCACTGGAACACAGAAGGAGTGCCAATTTTTTGATACATTGTATTATTTTCTTTGCTTCAATATCATTGATTTATGCTATTATTTTATTATTTATTTTCTTCTGTGTTTGGGTTCCTTTGTTGTTGGTTTTCCAGGCATTAAGGTGTGCCTTTAGGTTGTTGATTTTATCTGTTCCTTCTTTCCTTATGTAGTCCTGCAACTCGATGCATTTTCTCCTAATTACTGCTTTGCTGTGTCTCATAGACTTTGATAACTGTTTCTTCATTATAAGTAGCCTCAGGAATCTTTTTATTTTTTCTTTTATTTTCTCTTTGATCTAGCTCTTATTAAGCCATATGTTGTTCAATCTCCAGGTGTTAGAGTTTCTCTACATCTTCATTTTATAATCAATCTATATCAGTGACATGGTGGTCTGATAGGATGAATGGTATGCTTCTAATATTTGTGAGTTTTTGTAATTTAGACTTATGTTTGAGTATGTGACCTATCCTGGAGAATGTTCCATGTGCACAAGAGAAGAATGTATATTTATCCTTTTGAGGACAGAAGGCCTTCTACTTCTGTTGGGCTTCAATCATAAAACGAACGACCCCATTCACCTGTGCAACATTCCCACAACTAATGCCCCCTATCTCCCTCATCCCCCACCCCCTGCCTCTATTCAAGATAGTTATTGTGCTTCTCTCACTTGTTACATTATTATAATAGTTTTTTTAGTGGAGTTATTTCTCTAACTGCACTCACCATCCTTTGTGGCAAGCTTCATATCATGAGCTGGTCCTTTCAGCCCTCATCTCTATTGCCTTGAATATTATTACAATAACGTATTTTATTTTTCTTAAAACCCATAAATGAGTGAGACTATTCTATGTTTTCCAGTTGCTATTACAATTGTTGCATCTTTTTACTCTAAGCCTGTATCTATTCTGAGATTTTAAGTGTGTTTCCTATAAGCAGCAAATGGTTGAGTTTTTTTTCATGATCCAGCCTCTACTCTGACTTCTAATAGGAGAGTTTAGTTCATTGACATTTAAGAAAACTATTGGCAGAAAAGGATGGTTGCCATTATATTTTGTAAGCTGTTGCTATTACTATTGGCTATTTGGTTTACATAAATGATATTTGAGTAGCTTATTTAGAATTCATTTGATAGTAAAGAATGTTGCGTGTTCTTTTTTGTCTGAAAATGTTTTTATCCCTCTTTCCCATATAAAGAGGTTTTCTGGGTAAAGGGCTCTAGGTTGGAAATTTCTTTCATTCAGTAATTTAAATGTGTCATTCACTGTTTTCTTATTTGAACAGTTTTATATGGGAGATCAGGCTGATTCTTATGTACTTTCCTTTATATTTAAGGTGTTCTTATCTTTAACTGCTTTAAGAAGTCCATTTTTTTTTTTATTATTTTACCATTTTGATTATTATAAGTCTTGGCATTGTTCTGTTAGGGTCTATTTTGTTAGGTACTCTTGTTGCCTCTTAGATTTGTGCATCTATTTCTTTCCAGAGGTTGAGAAAGTCTTCTGCTAATATCTTTCCCATCTTTTTTTTTACCCCTTTCAGTTTTTTTCCTCTTTTGGTACTCCTATAATTTAAAGATTATTTCTCTTGCCTTTGTCCATTAAATACCTTACATTTTTTCATCCCTTTGTCTCACTTTTCTTTTTTTTAACTCTTCATCAATACAGTCTTATAATTTCTCCCCCTGAGTGATTCTGCTACAATGGCTGGCTAACATGTTCTTTAGTTCCTTCAATTCATTTGGGTTTTTTGTTTGGGTTTTAGTTTGTTTCTGAGCCACACCTCTCAGAGGTTACTCCTGGCTCTGCGTTCAGAAATCACTTTTGGCAGGCTAAAATGACCATATGGGATGCTGGGGATTGAAACCAAATTGGATGCATGCCCTATTAGTTGTACTATAGCCCCTCAGTTCCTTTTGTATGAATTAATTCTCTTATCTTATGAAAGAGAAATTATTTTGAGTAGGTTGAATTTCTTATCTAGTGATTTTTTATTTTACTGGCTAATGCTTCCTACAGGCTCATGGATTTTAGTGGGCGTGGAGATATGGCTAAGTTTCTATACCTTTTCATAATTGCTGTTGGCTTCTGTAGTTTCCCCGTTGTTTTTTTTTTTAATTTCGTGCTTTGAGAATGTAATCTGTTCTACTTATTACATCAAAGATAGCTATTAATGATCTGCTTTTCATTTTATATTTCAAACCAAGCAGGGTAATTTAAATATGATCAAAGAAAATCATATTCAGTTTGGTTGAGTGAGTTATGAGGCTACATAATGCCAGGGAGAAGGAAGTACAAGGGTCTGCCTCTTGGAAATGGAAGATATAAATTGAAATGTCTTTTGCTGATTTTGTTTTGTGAGTGGACAGAAGAATGTCAGTAAAGGAGGGTTGTGGGCTTACTGCTTTGATGGGGAGTGATGGCACCACTGGTCTGGAGAGTTGGGGCATGTATCTTCCATCTGGCAGCCATGCTCCTTTCTAAGTGATGAATCCACAACAACTGCTTCGGTAGATTCGGTGATTCAAGAGATCTCATAGCATGTATATGTTGCTTGAATAATGCAAGAACAACAGGCATAACTTTCAGCTCCAAATATGGACATTTGAGTCAGACCACACACTGAGCATGGAGTTTTTTTCTTTCAAGGAGCAGTTCCAGTATTATGATAAAATCTCGCAGCAACCAATGTGTCTCATTCTCTCAATATTTTTTTCTTTCAGTCTATTTCTGGAACAAATAGAGGAAATAAGGACAAAATATCACTGCTAATTTCTGCTTTCATTTGAATATTTTCCTGAAGTTCCAATCCACTAATTTTTTATCAAATCTTTCAGCCAAAAGTGTTTTTTGTCACTCCTTAGCAGTCTTTTGGATAGTGGTGGTGTGTTGTGCTAATTGACATTTACAATAATATTAAAATTCTGTTAACTTAGAAAGAGAATTTAAACAACATAAATATTTCTGTACAAGGAGCCAACAACAATTCAGGCATAATGGAGTGTAAGAAACCCACAGCTATACTTCACACCATCAAAGGAATCTATAGCCATTCCTGTGTTTCATGACATCAAGTTACATAATTATTTGTGGTGATTTTTGTCAACAACCTATAATAATTGCTTTTCAGCAATTTGAAAGATCAGATATGATTCAATTTATTACCTACACCTTATTCTTCAAAGTTCTAAAAGCAGTCCTCAAAGATTATGTAAAAATAAAAACACTCAACAGGATTTTGTGGTGGTAGTTGATAAAAAGCCACAAAGCTTTAACTATTGGGGCCAGAATGATAGCACAAGGGTTAGGTCACATGCTACGAATGTGGTCAAAACCAATTCAATTCCCAATACATGTAGTTCTTTAAAAATGGTCAGGTTTATCCATATATGCCCTCAGCCACTGATATAATGGCCCAGGCAATGCCTAGTACCTCTGAACCAAGTAATACTACATACAGGGAACCTTATTTTGAACACTGTTATGAAAAATTACCAGAAAGTGCCTTTGGAATTATTAAGAACAGCTTGGGTGAAGAACCACCTTAAAAGCTACAAATTTAAGGTGAGTGTTCTTTTTTGAAACTAAAAATCAAGCACAAACATGTTTGCAATCATGGTGCTTAAATAAAAATATTTTTTAAAAAGCTACAAGTATAAAAAAAATAAGTACAGATACAATATTTATCAGTGACTATTACAAAAGGTATTGCTACATCAAAGATGGCAATATCATAAAGTAAATGAACAAGAATGTTTGTTTGAAGCATGGTGGAGTTCAAATTCTAACTATACAAAACCCAAATTCTATAATCTTCAGCTCTTAAACTGTGGATAATACAGACAGTGGTTTTCTGTGTAAAGCAGTGTCAGAACATTTAAATAGTATTTGTTAATGATATTGGTGAATTGTGTCCTTGCTCCATATTAGTTTAAATTAATTAGATATTTTATGCTTAATAAAATAATTTAATTAAACAGTATTGCATCCTAAATAGGGGTAAAGAAGCACATATCTTTTAAAAATAATGTTTGAAGTCTTTTGGGATATATAATAATTGCAAGTTTGAAGACCTTACATTTGGGGCTTATGTTTTTACTGTGAAGAAGCAAAGATAGTTATTTCTCAAAGTAATAATCATCCCCATTTCATTTCCCCAGAAATAGCTGTAAAAAAAAACATTAAAAAACAAATTTTATTCTGCTTTTCATCCATAACTACAGACAAACTAACATATACTGGGTTAATAAAATTGAACCTCTATATAAGTTCACTGTGCTAGAAGGCTAAGTTGAATCTCCAAGGTGATTGGGAATAAGAATCCCAGAGACACCAAGGAGCTATTTCCTTGCTAGTACATTAAGCCAAGGAGCAGGACAGGAGGTGAAACAAAATCTAAATCTTAACATTATTCATTCCTCAAATCTACATGAACTCAAGAGTTATTTTCTGTATTTTAGATTAATGTCATGTTTCATTTTAAATTTGACTCAGAGCAACTTAACACACAAGTTTCATCATAAAAATTATTTTATAGACCCCAAATAATTTAATTTAGTTATTAACTATCAAAAGAACAAAAAATATATATCTTAAAGATCTGGGGGTGATCGGGAATAAAGCTTTCAGCCCTAAGTACATAATATAACTGTTGCAGACTAGCTCTTGTGGTCTGGTTGCATGAGAAAACTTTAAATTCTCTTGAGGAGAGTGAATGCATGGGCTGGAAAATATGAAGAAATTATAGCCCACACAATGTATGTGGAGAAACAGTGCATTCTAAGTTTAATATCCAGACTGGGGGTTCAATAAGGGGTATATTGTTAGTCACAGGTATAAAAATAAAGCTCATGTTTTTGTTTTTTTGCAAAGTACACTGGTAAGTTTTTGATCTTTAGAACAATACACACGACTCTAGGTGGTTTATAGGCCTTAGAAGAGAGTACAGTTTAGTTAGGAGCCCAGAAAATAAAAAGAAAGTAAGTTTTAACATCTCAAAGTAGTTCCTCTCTGGCCAGTCCCTAGGTATCATACTGATGTAAATTAAGAAATTAGCAAGAAGCCAGGTTTCCTTTTCCTGTTTCCTGAGGGAACAGGTTTTTAAATTAGGTGCTTATAACAAATGACTAACTTCATAAGGTCTGGTTTTTTAAAAGAGCAAATAAAAGAGATAAACTTATATAAAAGGGGTGCAGAACCTATATCTGGTAAAAATTCAATATCCCGATTCTATCCTGCCCAAACTTTTTTGGAGTATAAATTAGCAGATATTCAAAGGGAATAGGGGAAATCCCTGAATCAAAACAATCCTTTCTGTTAAAAGTTTCTCTGGCATTCAAAGACAAAGAGAAAAATTGCTTTTGATGCTGAATTTTCCAGGTAAAGAGAAATTTAATCCAGGCTATATTTGTCCGTGAAATTTCTTATGTTAAGAAGAGAATGAATTTACTATATACACATAGCAGAAGGAAGCATATAATCTGTCTGCTTTCCAGTTTATATTTCAAACCAAGCAGGGTTATTTGAATATGCTAAAAGGACTCTAAGGTACATTCTAGTCACATGATGAAAACCACAGATAGAAATAGAATACTGAAACTAGCAAGGTCAAAAATGAAAATTACATACAAAGAAGCACCTTTAAGATTTACAGCAGGTTTATCACAAGTAATCCTCTAGACCTGAAGGCAGTGGTTGGATATAGTGAAAAAATTTCAATGAAATGAATGTCTCATCAAGAATACTTTACCCACCCAGACTTTCATTCAGGTTTGAAATACATGGGCTTACAGATGAACAACAACTCAGGAACTTTACAGACTCAGAATCAACATTAAAAGAACTGAAGGGTCTACTTTAAAGCAAGACATCCCATATAAACACACAAAATTCTAAAAATATGAGAAATATCCCATTCCAATAATATTTCTCAATGTCAATGGACTAAATGCAGCAAGTAAGAAGCATAGAATAACAAAACGGATGAGAAAATTAAATCCAACATTTTTCTGCCTGCAATAATCACATCTGAATATTTACAGCAAACAGTCAAGTGCTGGAAGGCAATCCTTCAAGCAAAATACTCCCTTGCTAATTAAAGACAACATGAAATTTGGCTTAAAATTTTTACACGAGACTGAAGCAAGCATTTATTAATAAACAAGGGATGTGTACATAAGGAAGAAAACACACTCCTAAACATATATGTACTCGATTAGTGTCCAGAAAATACTTAAAATAACTTGAAATAGACTTGAAGAAAGACATCAACATCAACACAATAGTTGTGGGGGACTTTAATACCAGCATGTCAGTGCTTCATAGATCAAATAGGCTAAAATTTCAACAAGGATATATTTGCCTTGAAGGAAGAAGTGGAAAAGAGTGGCGTAGTATATGTGTATAGACATTTTCATTCCCCCCCCCCAAAAAAAAGCTGAATACACAATCTTCTTCAATGCCCATTCTCCAAGATAGGCCACGTGCTCTGCAATAAACATACCTCCATAAAATCAAGAGTATAGAAATTGTATCAGCTATTTTCTTAAACCATAACACACTCAAAATACAAATGAATTTTGCACACAGATGTGGAGAAATGATATTAACAATCAAAACGTAAACAACCCTATACTGAACAATTAGTAGTTCACAAAGGAAATCAAAACGAAAATCAAGATTTTTGGAGGCAAATTAGAGTGAAGATACAAATTATCGGAATTTGAAAACACAACAGAAACAGTATTATGTAGTAAAGGAGTAGCTCTGCAAGCATTTAACAGTAATGATGGAAGGGCCTACATAAGTAACTTAATGGCATGGCTTAAAATTATGAAAAATAACAAACTAAATTAACCAAAATTCAGGCAGACTAAAGGTAATAACAAAAACTAGAGCAGAAATTAAACTGGAAACCCAAAAACAATCCAAAATAATCAATAAAAGCAAGAAATAGTTCTTTGAAAAAAATGATCAAGATTGATAAACCATTAGCAAAATGCACACAGAAATAGAAAGAGAAACTTGATTAATGGATCAGAAATGAAAGGTCAAGGTCACTACAAATATGAGAGAAATTCAGAAAGTAACAAGATTACTTTAAGATCTTTATGGCATGTAATAAGAGAACCTGGGAGAAATAGATAATTTTGAACTCCTCTTATCTCTCATGTTTGAGCCAAGATGATATGGAATATCTGAAAAGACCTATCACTGCTAGGAAAATTGAAATAGTACTCAAAAGGCATTCCAAAAACAAAAATCCAGGCCCAGTTGAATTTTTGAAACCTTTAAAGATGACTAGTTCCACTTCTTTTGAGACTCAGGAAAGTGAAGGAGCAGAAACACACCCAAATAGTTCCTATGAAATAAACTTCACTTTTTACCAAATACAGACAGAGACACCACCAAAAAAAGACAACTACAGGTCGATATCCTTGATAAACAAAGACACACAGAGCCTCAATAAAATACTATCATATAAAATTCAACAGCATATCAATCAGGTTAAGCAGTTAGAGAAGCAAGGATAAGATAAAATATGAAAGTCAATCAATATATCTTATTAGTAAAAGGGAAAATAAAAATTACATCATCATATCAATAGATGCAGAAAAGCATTTGACAAGGTATAGCACTTGTTTATAATAAAAACTCTCAACAAGATGGGATTTAAAGAAACTTTTCTCAATATAGACAGAGCCACTTACTACAACCATATGGCAAACATACTCAATGGAGAAAAACAAAAAGTCTTTTCACTAAGATCTGGCACAAAAGAAGTTTGCCCTCTCTCGCCTCTTCTATCTACTATAGTACTGGAAGTGCTTGTAATAGCAATCAGGCAAGAAAAAGACATCAAAGGCATCCAGATATGAATGAATGAAGTCAAGATCTCATAGTTTACAGAAGATAAGACACTATATTAAAGATTCTACTAAAAAGCTTTCCAAAATAATAGATTTATGTCTTACAGTTGCATTCTACAAATTTAATATGCAAAAATCAGTGATTTTCTATATACAAGCAATAAGAAAAAAGTGAAAGTTCAAAATCCCACTCACTATTATGCCTCAGAAAATCAAGTGTTACAGACTTCACTAATTTATGACCTTGATATCAGACCTGAAACCATAAGGTATATAGAAAAACATGTAGGTAGAACACTCCATGACATTAGTCTAAAGGCATCTCCAATCAAGTGGAAGCAGAGATAAACAGATGAGAATATATTAAGCTGAGAAGCTTCTGCACCTCAGATGAAATAGTGCCCAGGATACAAAAGACACCCACTGAGTGGGAGAAACTATTCACCCAATACCCATCAGATAAGGGGCTAATATCCAAAATATACAAAGAACTGATGGAACTTTACAAGAAAAAAAATCTAATCCCATCAAAAAATGGGGAGAAGAAATGAACAGACACTTTGCCAAAGAAGTAATACAAATGACAAATGACAGAAAGATAGCGAACAGACACATGACAACATGCTCACCTTCATTAGTCATTAGGGAAATTCAAATCAAGACAACAGTGAGGTACCACCTTACATCAATGAGGATGGCTCACATGAAAAATAGCGGGAACAATGTTTGTTGGCAGGGATGCAGCATGAAAGGAACTCTCATCCACTGCTGGTGGGAATGCCCCCTGCTCAAACCCCTATGAAAACAACCTGGAGAGTGCACAGTAAACTCAGAATTGAGCTGCCATGTGACCCAGCAATTGCTCTCCTAGGTATATATCCCCAAGTCGGAAGGACATTCATCCCAAAGTAAGTGTGCACCCCACTATTTATCACAGCGCTCAGCACAATAGCCAAGATTTGGAACCAACCTCGATGCCCAACAACAGATGATGTGGTATTTATACATAATGGAATACTACATAGTTAGAAATGATACAGTCATAGACTTTGCAGCAAAGTGGATGGATCTACAAACTATTATGTTATATGAAGTAAGCCAGAAGATGAAAGATAAACACAGAATGATAGTACTATTCTGAAGTACCTAACACCATATATATGTAATACTCCATGAACAAATACAATGGTTTAACAGGATAGAAACTCAAAACACTGTAATTGTCGACATTTACTGGGGAGTAGTGTCCAAAAAAAGTGGAAGAGGAGCAACACACATCCTCAACTACACATTATACCATAAAGAAATCAGCAACAGCAGAAACAACAGCGTAGAGAGAATAAGTATGTAATCAGTTTTTTACTACAAAGGCCTATAATAATGTCTTAGGGATCTTATACAGGATTATAGGTAAAGAATATGATGGGAAGTCAGTGACTTCAGCGGAAGCATTTCATAACAATATGTTTTAATGCCTTAGTCTTACTATATTTAAAATAACCTTTCAGGGGCCCGGGAGATGGCAGGAGGTAAGGCGTTTGCCTTTCATGCAAAAAAGTCATCGGTTTGAATCCCGGTGCCCCATATGGTCCCCCGTGCCTGCCAGGAGCAATTTCTGAGCATGGAGCCAGGAGTAACCCCTGAGCACTGCCGGGTGTGACCCAAAAACCACAAAAAAATAAAAATAAATATAACCTTTCAGCCTTTCTGTCCACAGGGGTTCTTGGATACAAAGGGCAGACAACCTGAGTTGACACTTCGGTGCTCAGTCACACTAGATACCATACTCAGCTTGCATTATGAAAATGTCTTGATAAAACGCTTCAATATACCCTTTATCTCCTGGTTATAGCCTCTATTAGGAACCTGTGACCAGCCAGACCACTGAAGTAGTCAACTATGACCCACAGACTTACTATTTGAACACATTTAGGCAAATTAACATTTCCTTTCTTTTTTTCTCATCTCTTCTCATTAATTCTCTCTTTCTCCCACTTCTTCTTCTACCTTTTCTTCCTCATTATCTTTAATTCAATCTATGTCAAATAAAACCCACACTGTTGCTTTCTCTTTAGGAAAGGAAATTTGATACATAACATGCAGCAGACAATACTACATAGGGTAACCACCTACATAGATAGGCCTCACTAAAACATTGCTTAGTACTCGAGATGTGAAACCTAAGTGTATTCTAAATTGCTCCAGTCGTCACCTAATCCTGAAACCCTCATTTAGGAAGGCCCAACTAACAAAATCCCTAGAAATTGAGAAAACCTCCCAACTTCAACACAGCAACCCAATTTCTCTTAGTTGATTTATTAGTTTCTTTACTTTACTTTTACTATACTTAGCTATTTTTCTATTCTCCTCTTTTTTTCTTGCTCTCTCCTCCTCTTTTTCTTAAGCTATACCTAAACTAACTTGTATGTTTCTATGTGGGCATGAGCAATAGAGAGAGGACTCCTCCATGAGAGCCAAACCTAAATTGTAAACAACCCATGCTAATTTAGTGTATATAGCCCCACCTATATACTATCCCCTCAGCCCCTTCAGAAATCCACCCCTTCAACCACCCCCCAATCCTAACCTGATATTCCACTTTATTAAAGCTCTTTACCCTCAGTTCTTAACCCATTAGGTATCAAGACTGACCTTCTACCCCAATAAGTTATCACCCAGCACCCAAGCAAAGGGACACCCACTCAGACCCACACCTCGTCCCCAACAAGAAACTACAACCAGCACCCCTGCTGACTCATGCTGTGTAGCTCTCCTACTTACCTCTCACAAATGTGGACTGTTGTTTGATACTGACTCAGCTCCAGAAGAATCCCCAGTGCAAGAATTCTACCTGAGACCTTTCTGCCACAAATCTTTTCTCAATCTCAAAAAGACCAAGGTGTGTGATGAAAATGTGCCCTGGATCCAAAACTCCACAAGAAAATCTCAAAAGACAATGAAGATGCCTATATTTCCTTGATCAGTTAAAAACATATATAATACTACCTCTTAATCTGTTTATCCCCAAATGTAAGGTAGTCTCCTGCATAGCCTTATTCCCTTAATTTTTTAAACTTATTTTCCATTTTCTCATATATATATATATATATGTTTGTGTGTGAGTATGTATATATGTATAGATATTTAGATAGATAGAGAGA
>PVKC010044064.1:0-11659 GCA_004027635.1 Crocidura indochinensis | reverse complement strand
AATATAAACAAGGAGCAAAACAGACTCTCAAAGCTCAAAGTGCTCTGGGCAAAGAATATTGAAATCTGAAAGTAAAACGCTGACATGTTTTAGTAAAGACAATAAATCCAATGCAGCCCTGCTAGTTTCAGTATCATCTCAATTCCACACAAAGTTGGTTGTGTGCTTTGGTACTTAAATTGAATATAGTTATATATAATTTTTACTATGCAAAAATATTTTAAGTAAAACAAGCACTTTGTAGTGAGTGAGAATAGCAGGAGCCAACACTAAATATATTTTGTGGAAGGCCATACTGAAAATTGACTTTGCTAGGTTATATTTTTGCTAAATATGTTGATACTGCATGCTTGTTTTTCTTTTATCTTCTAGGCCTACATTCAATATTTAATTCTTTGTAACAAATATCAGGTAAAGATGAGAAGAAATATATTTTGCTAGCAAAATCTTTATTATGAAACATGCATCTTCAGTCAGGTTGGTATTGTTTATGGGGTCTACATATCTCTTTATTCTACCTTAAGATTATCCCTAATTTAAGGAATGAGTTTATCAAGGATTTTTATTTGCTCAGCATGAATGCATCAACACATTAAACCAGGAAAAACCTGTCATCTTCATTCAATCTAGGATGAAACATCCTAATACTTCCTAAAAATATAAATGTTTTAAATAAACCTTATCTTAATTAAAGAATAGTATTTTTCCCTCCACAACCAAATATTTCAAACATTCAAACACTTATCTATCATGTTTTACTATGATATATAAATTCATAATCATATGTACACATATATAAAATTTCAGGCAAAATATTCTCCCTCTCTTTAGTTAGCCAACTTGTTCAGGTCTTTCAGTATATAATTAAAATTTTGTCTTTTATATAAAAGCATGTCTATCAGTAAACTTGTATTATTCTCCACTTTTAGAACTAACAGCATATTTATTTTAACAAAGTCCTATATTTTCTTTTTTTGCTATTTTTTTTTCATGGTGAGTCTTAGGTTAAAATGTGCTGCCAACATCCAAAAAATAGGATATTTCAAGATAATAGAAAAAGCAAATGAAAGAAATTAAAAACATAGATCCCAGTAGAGTTGAACTGCATATCAAAAGTCTATGAATATGTGTGTGGGGAAACATATGGAAGCGTTTTGTGATGGGATAAAATATATTAAAATGGGGAGGCAGTAGGATATGGTAGAGAGATATTGATGATAGTTTTGAGGTTGTGACTTCTACATTGAAGATCCATAAAATTGTAAACCTAAAATAAATTGTTGTATATTTTGATGGCTTCATTAAAAATAGAGAGTATAAAATGTGGAAGGAGAATTTATGGCAATTTTGATGGTTTTTTTGAGCCCATTTCCACACTAAGACAATTGGAAAACATTGCAAGACTCAGCTAAAATATTAGTTGAATCTTGGAGAAAAGATCTGGATATGAATACAATACTTATAATAGATAATACCTGAAGATACCCAAGAAATGAAATATACAAGTATGGTAAAGAAAGAAATTGTGGTTGATTTAGGACAATAGCAAGCAAAGTGTTGTGAAGGGTTTAATATAACAATGATATAAAAGGCCTTTTGGCTCTAGACTTTTCAAAAGAACTTAAATGGCATACTATAGATTTTTCATATGTTTGATTATTTTCTAAGTTTTAAAGGAAATAGGGACCTTGCATCCAATACATTTTGTACCTTCTACAGTATCAAGCATAGTACTAAAGAGAAAAATAGAGAAAAAACAGTATAGAATCAAAAATAAGAATAGAGTGAAATAGTGCAGTGGGTAGAGTGCTTGCCTTGCATGTCACTGACCCAGGTTTGAGTCCTAGAACTATGTATGTTCCCAAAGCTCCCTGCAAAGTCTGAACCCTGACTACAGATTACCACAAGGTATAAGTGTCCATCCTCCACTGAATAAACTAAAAATAAGAAAGTATACTTATAATGAGATGAAGAAACAAGAGTCTGTAGTAAGAAAAATAAGTTTAAAAATAAATTAAAAGAATAAGCATTAAGTACTATAGGTCTTTGCACAACAGGACTAGAATTTCTGTTATTATTCTTTTGTTATAATTGTTTATGTTGGATGTTTGTTTTTGTTTTTACCTGAAATGCATTTCTGGATTTGCTTAGTACAAAAATTTTGAATTAAATTAGATGGAATTTAAGTAATTCCTATTAATTACAAGAAAATGACACAATAT
The DNA here is from genome assembly GCA_004027635.1 of Crocidura indochinensis. Classification (NCBI taxonomy): domain Eukaryota; kingdom Metazoa; phylum Chordata; class Mammalia; order Eulipotyphla; family Soricidae; genus Crocidura; species Crocidura indochinensis. The sequence goes on along the minus strand of PVKC010044064.1, from coordinate 9,437 downwards.
TGAAAATTAAAAGAAAATATATTGAGACAACTTTCGTCTATACCTACTAATTATTCCTAGATCTCAAATCAAACTATTGTCTTTTCTCTAGCACTTAGAATTTACTTATAAATTTACTTGTATACTTACCTTTGAAGAGTTGTCTATATATCAGCCTGTGGTCAACATAATCTTACATTAAAAGCAAGTGAAAATTCATTGCAGAAATGTTTTCTATTATCAGTCTTATCTCTGGAACAAAAATCATTTAATATTTTAAATTGTATTATTTTCCTCTTGCTATAAAATTCGAAACACCAGGTTAATTCGGGCAAGGTATACCTTTGAAAAAGCAGAGGACTGTATGTGGTTTTATTTGCACTGTATTCCAGCATGCCAGCAACCAATAGCTTGGCCAGATCTCTAGTCACATACACCTTAAGTTTTAATGGTTGCTATGGCAATGAAAAAAGGCATTACAAAATGCACAAGCTGTTAACATGTTGCAGAAGCCAAAAGAAAGAGCTAAGAATAAACTTCTGCAAATTTCTGATCACACCACATTTAAGGAAAACTGCTGTTAAACCAACATCATGTCTCAATGAAATAGCTCACTAATCTGAAGCTAAGTCCTCCTGTCCTTCCCTAGGGGCTCTCAATCAGCTGGGATTGGTTCAACTCCCTTGGAAAACATGTGTAACTGTGTCAGAGTGAACAGCTTTCTGTGTGTGTGTGTGCGTGCATGTGTGCGTGTGTGTGTGTGTGTGTGTGTGTGTGTGTGTATGTGTGTGTGTACCTGGAAAAGGCTAAAGAACAGAGGAAAACAAAACAAACAACCTTCAAATTGAGTCCCAGCTCCTTCATCAACAAAAAAGAAAGCCTTCATGTTTTGAACAGAGATGACAGAGCAGAGAATTTAAATGAATCTAATTTAGAGGAGCTTAAATGTTATTGGGTGAGTAAATCATTATAACTATAGACAGATAAAGATGAGTGTTTCATTTACTTTGACTCTTTAGCCAGAACCCAAAGATCGGGACTGTAAGGCAACAAAATAAAGCACTCAATATAGTTCCTTACCAGGAAGAAAATGTTGTTCACTGAGTATCATCTACCACTTCCAAAATAAAGAAAGAGGAAAAAGAGGGCTCATGGTTTGGGGTTATAAAATTATTTATGAACCAAGTAGTAAGTGTCAGTTTTCATATATATATATGTATATATACATATACATATATATATACATATATATGAGTTGTAGAATAAGCAGACAACTGGACAGAGATGTGCGCCTCTTATTTATTAATTTGTATACATATATCTAAGCAGGCATGCAATCAAGTAGTTAATGAGAAATGAAAGTCTAAGAATAACTCAAAAATTTAAGACTTAATCATACAACTTAAGTGAAAGATTCACCACATTTGTAGTTTCTCAGGAAGGAGGGTTTAAGCAGGAAAATGGGGAGAATCAATGCTGTTATTATAAAAGAAATAAGCCTATGAGTGCTATGGTATCATGTTGACTCACTGAGATGTCTCTTCCTCAAAATAATGTCGCTGAAGTTAGAGCTCTCTATTTTCATGTGCTTTTCTATTCACCCTTTGAACCATGTTTGTTACTTGTTTAAACACAAGCATTGTTACTGTACTTGTTCTAAAAATCTAATTATTTCATCCTGATTTTCTTTTTTTTGGGGGGGGGGTGTCACACCCGGCAGTGCTCAGGGGTTACTCCTGGCTCCATGCTCAGAGATTGCTCCTGGCAGGCACGGGGGACCATATGGGGCACGGGGATCGAACCGATGACCTTCTGTATGAAAGGCAAACGCCTTACCTCCATGCTATCTCCTGGGCCCCTCATCCTGATTTTCTATGAAAAAACAACTAGAAAAAACACGTCTCAGTAAGATCTGTGTCCAGATCCTGTATCAAATCTCAGGATTTGAATTTGGATCGACTTTTCTTTCAAATTTTATTCAATCCCTATCCTTGTCATTGTGCCAAATACGTATGATTCTTTTTAGTTACCATTATCAGAAGATTTTAAAGGTGGATCTGAATATACAATGTTGTTATTCACTATTTTAACACCCTGAGTTAAAACATATGGGTGTTTCAGGCTATAATTATTACCATTGACCAAAATTCATGAACAGAATGACCTCTTTTCTCTTGTTTTATTTCTATTTTGTTAGACTTTTTTTAGGACAAGAAATTCATCCTTTTTTTTTTTTTGCAATGCAAAGGACTATACCTATGACAGTATGGCCCTTCTATTTTGTCTCAAATTACAAATGACTCACCTTATATGTTAATCCTCAAAAGTCAGTTATCCTTTATCACAACATGATTTAATATTGTGTTTTAAGACACAGCACAGACTTATTATAAAGATACAATGATCAACTTAAAATACATTACCAACTGTGAGCAGAAGGTTCTGAAGACAACTATTCTAAAAGACAAACTCTACAACCAATTTTCAGAGTAGAATGTCAATACCATTCACCCATCTATACTGTCAGCTAATTTCTGACAAAGAAACTGAAAGCACGAAATAAAATTAAAAAAAAAAAAACAACAACACTCTCTTTAATGAGTGGGCTTGGGAAAATTGGATAACCAGGTTTAAGAAATTAAGTCTGGGGGCCCGGAAGGTAGCATGGAGGTGGGGCGTTTGCCTTTCATGCAAAAGGTCATCGGTTCGAATCCCGGTGCCCCATATGGTCCCCAGTGCCTGCCAGGAGCAATTTCTGAGCATGGAGCCAGGAGTAACCCCTGAGCACTGCTGGGTGTGACCCAAAAACCAAAAACGAAAAAAAAAAAATTAAGTCTGGTGTCATTTTCACACCTAACACAAACATCATCTCAAAGTATATCAAAGACCTTGAAATAAGACCTGACTTTACATAGAACATTGAATAAAAATAGGCAGAATTTTTAAGACTTGGACCTCAAAAAATATTTATTGATACAATGCCAATTACAAAGACTACAGAACCAATACTAAACAAATATGACTATAACAAGTTTAAAAGTTTTTGTATAAAAAAATGTGCTAAAATTAAAACTCAGCTAAATGAGTGGGAAAAATATATGTACTTAACACATTAGATAAAGTGTTGATGCCAAAGATATACAAAGTACTCACAAAGAATTAAAAAAATTGGGGGGCCCAGGTGATAGCATGGAGGTCAGGCATTTGCCTTTCATGCAAAAGGTCATCGGTTCGAATCTCGGTGCCCCATATGGTCCCCCGTGCCTGCCAGGAGCAATTTCTGAGCATGGAGCCAGGAGTAGCCCCTGAGCACTGCCGGGTGTGACCCAAAAACCACAAAAACATTTTTTTAAATATCTAAAAAGGGGAGAAGATATGAATAGACACTTCTCTGAAGATCAACATGGCCAGTAAACACATGAAAAAAATATTCCTAATCACTTATCATTAGGAAAATCTATAGCAAGATGAAATTGAGGTATCATCTTATACCAATCAGAATGGCACTTATGAAAAATATAAGGAATACCTCCTGTTTATGGGGATGTGAAGAAAAAGAAACTCTCATCAGCTGCTAGTGAGAATGCTATCTAGTTTAACCTTTAAGGAAAACAGTATGAAAGATCCTCAGTAATTTCAGAATTATGTTTCCACATGACTCAGCAATTTCAGTTCATTTATCTATCTCTAGGACAGAGAAGCATTAATTCAAAAGGATACATGCATACTATTATTTATTATAGCACTCAGTACACTATCTAGGATTTGGAATCAACCAAGAATCCCAATAACAGAAGAGTAGAACATGACAGCTGTAACATGGATGAAACTAAACAAAATCATGTTAAATTAAGTAAGCCATAAAAGGATAAATACAGTCACTTATATATGGTTTTAAAAATAATTTCACAAGGGAATGTAGCGGTTTAAAGAGGGACTGCTTAGATTATTTTGGCCTCAGAGTATAGGAAAGGAGAAAAAAATAAAGTGGACAGAGAGGAAGACAAATAAGAAATAAAAAGGGACAGAAGTCATGGAGATTCAGGAATATCAGTGGTGATAAAGGAGGACAGATTTAAATTCACAAACATGAAGTTAAAAACACTGAAATTATGAAACTGAACCTTTAACTACCAAACTTAGAAAGATGCCTAACAAAGTCCCAGTTTGTGAGGATCAGGTTTGAGAAGGAACCTGGGAACATTGTGGAGGGAAACTGATACCAGTAGTGGGATTGGGGCTAGAATATTTATTTCTAAACTTTAAGAATAATTTTTTAATCACAATGCTTTATTAAAGGTAGTTTAAAATAAGTCAGCTGTTCTAAATTCACCCCATCTTTTAAAGCATTTATAAAATTAACTATAAAATGACATAAGACTATAGACATGGTCAAAATATAGTAAGAATGATTATTGTGTCTTTCTTATAGATACTTTTCATTGCCTATAGCTAGACTCCATAGAATGTTTGTTTGTTTGTTTTAGTGCCACACCCAGTGGTGCTCAGCAGTTATTCCTGACTCCTGCTCTTGGCTCTCATAAATTACCCTGGAAGGCTTGAGGGACCTTATGGTATGCCCGAGATTAAACCCAGGTCAGTCAGGGTTGTCTGTATTCTAGGCAAATGCCCTACCACTGTGTTCTCTCTACAGCCCCTCCATAGAATAATTCTATCTATAGATAACCCTACATAAATATTTTCTGATACACCATATATAAAAATACATAACAATATCTCTATTACTTTGGATATATATTTTATTTTGAAATATAACCATCATCAGGAGTAGTTATTTTGACCTGATGTATTTTGATCTAATAAGAGACTTTAAATCAAATTAAATGAATCTCATATTATACAATTTTCTGATTCATCAAAAAGTGTTTGGGGAATAAGAAAGATGATCCATGACCAAAGAGAATTCTAGCTGAAAGACCACATATGATCCTTTGCAAACCATCAGAAGTCATACCTTAGTAGAAAGCCCAAGATTAAGTCCCGAGTATAGTCAGGTGTGGCAAAAAGGAAATTAAAAAGTCGCATTATAGGGGTCGTAGCGATAACGCAGTTGTATGGCATTTGCCTTGCACGCGGCTCACCAAGGACAGACCTCCATTCAATCTCCAGTGTCCCTTATAGTCCTCCAACTAGGATCGATTTCTGAGCGCATAGCCAGGAGAAACCCCTGAGCCTCACTGGGTGTAGTCCAAAAACCAAAAACAAACAAAAAAGTTTTATTATATAGGTAAGCCAGTCAGACCTATTTCATATTAAGGAAATTAGTGCTAAAACTTCAGAAAGCTTTATCTTATACCACTTATGAGATGTCCTTTACAAAATGATTTTAAAATTAAAACTAATATTAAAATTAAAACTTCTGTGATAGAAGTTACAGTTAAGTTTATAAAGTATATACTGACCAATGCATAAACACTTTTGCTTGTAAATGATTGACATGGCTTGCCTGTTTGTAGTTTATTGTTTGCGAACCTTAATTTTAGAGTGGTATTAGAAAGAGTTCAGGTTGCTGCAAATCAGTAGCATAATTTTGGGCAAATGGAGTGGTTTTAAATTTCACTTATACCTTAATGCTTAGCTAAACTGTTGCCTCCAGTTACATCTCTCTCTAATAGTAGGTATGCACTAAGTAGATGGGAAAAATTGTGATCTATTATGGCAATCCAATTATTATGAACATAGGAATTTATATAACGTTAATACACAGAGAAGTTCAGAATGACATAAATATTTATCAATAGCAGTAGATTATTAAATAGAGGGATGGAGAGAAAATTTCAGGTTGATATGCAGTCTTACAACTTGAAAGCAGAAAATGGAACAAGCAGAGAAAGCATATAAAATGAAACTACTTATAGGTGGTTGTCATTATCTTTAGTATGGTCTTATAGTTTTTATGTGTTTGTGAGAGGTCCTTTGAGATACAGATTAGATACCAGGATCCAGAAATTATACAAGGCATCAGGCTGGGAAAATATAGGACTCTGCATTCCATATAGATAAGGTAATACACTGATTCACCATTCTTACAAGGGCATGAAGAATCAGAAACACATTCTTGGAGAAACTGGATGTGTTTATAATGGAAATAGCATACATATATAAACCATTTATATAAAAATATAAACATATTTTTCTGAACTAAGGCTATTACAAATGACTATATAAAGACTATTGTTATGACTGCCATGATTTCTTCCTTGGGACTTTAGAAGATGAGACAGAGAAAGAGAGATATAGATGTATTATAAAACCCTAATAATATAATTTAATAAAAACATGAAAAAAGTCAATTGACTTTCAGTTAAATACATGAAATTAAAGTTTCTGTTATAGAAAGTCTAGAACAGGAATTGGACAAGGAAAATTACTTTCATAATATTTATCATGTGACACAGGAAGATATTAAACCAATATGCATAATCATGGCAGTTTTTCTATAATACAATATATTATATATTAAAAATTACCCCAAAACTGTATATTATCATTCAATTATAATACCTATACAAGTATGTTCCAAAATTATAGAGGAGACTACATATTCATAAAATATATTGAAAAACTTCAAGAGAGTTTGCAATTGTAGGAAACTCAAAGCTAGATAATCTAATTCTAGATATGTTTTAATTGTTTTGAGTCTTATTGTTTTAATTAATATAAACACTTTAATATATAATACATAATACAGAATATGTACAAAGTGATTTAATATTTTTGACTTACAAATAGTTGGATAATATTTTTGCTTCCTAAAAATTAAAAAAATATTTGGTATTACTAGTGTCAGGCAGAGGAATTTCAACATTAACCCTACTTAAGTGATTCATGAAAATCCTAAACAAAGATGATAAGACAAACTAAAATATCAACTATTTTCAGTACTAGTACTGGCCAGAAGAAATTTCTGAACTTAGAATGTAGCGAAGTGAGCTGTGATTTATTTCTTAAGTACTAATAACTAACTAGAAAAAAATATTTTAGGTATCTGAGTCTTAATTTTTGTCATTTGTACAATTAGAACATTGATACAAACTCACTGTTTACATAAAGATTATGTTACCCAATCTACTTAAAAACTCAAGGTCACAATTAAAGGACAGAAATAATTAATAAATACATTTTATTACTACTGTCCACATTAACCTAATCAAAAAATTAAAAATGAATGCAATTTGTCAGAATATAATCATGTATTCATGCTTATTTCATTTTATCATCAAAATATCCCTAGGCAAAAAGTAGGGTATGCATTTTATTTGGCAAATGAAACTATTGAAGTTCAAGGTGTTTGAATTAATATCTAAGAGTCCCAAAGCTACACTTAGGTCTCTGTGGTAGATGTCATAACAATGATTCTCCTATATCTAATAAGCTGCAATATGTAACCTTCAAATTCAAGTCTTTGGGCAGTCACCCTTAGTGCTGTTTTAGGTGAAACACTAACAGCTACTATTTCAAAACATCTATGCCAGAAACCACCCATTCAACGTACCGTTTTTATAATTCTATTTCCAAAATATAGCATGTTTTACTTTTTGTTTTGCTTTTAAAAATATTTGTATAGAGGATCAGAGGATGAAGCTCGCAGATATGAAGCAAAAAGCTGCCCACTGTCATAGCAGTTTGCTTATAGCTGATGGATTTGCCTTGGAGGCCTTCTTTATCAAGTCCTGGCTCATTCCAACCCTTATTAATTGTAAAATATGTTAAGATCACAGCCCAAAGAGGTATGGACAGTATCCAAGTTGGCAAGTGAGATAATTTCTCTGTCCTCTAAGGACAAGCACCTAGGATGTCCTTGCAACTCTTCCGTGGCCAGAACCATAGCACACTGCCAGTTTCCACACCTTATCCTCACGACGGTTCCAATTAAAATCCCAAACTACCCAGCTTCATTTCCTCAGGCAGAGACAGTGAGCCCTCTCAAGCTGCTTTCCACCTCCCAAATAAGTGAAATGTTTGACACGGAAACATATGTTTTTTGGCAACTTTGTTTAATCCACATTTTAAAGGGAAAATTGAAACTCCACAAGGTGTGAAAAAGATTAGTGGAATGTTTCGGTATCTGGTGAAAAGCAGACCGCATTCCCTCTTCCTTCTGTTCCCTTCCCTTTCCCTTCACGTGCAGATATTTGCTTTATAAAGCTGCCATTGAAATGAATCGTTTAATTAAGAATCTTAGCCACCTTAGCACAGACAAAAAAAAAATATTAAACAGCACAGAATGTCGAAGCCATCTGTAAGGCTGATATAGCACAAATCTGTTCTCAGAAGGGTCACCTCTCTAAGATTTTATGTGTGGGTCACAAAATCAAGGGATTTTTTTTTTTAGAAAATGTGTCTCCATACCAAGTTTGATATTCTACAAGCTTAAGAATTTATATTTCCCAGAGAATTACTCTGGAACTGGGAAAGAAACTTAAAGGACACGAGTGCAAGGGAAAATCCCGGATACAATTCCCCATGCTTGCATGTTTTCTCAAACACCAAGATCTCTAACCCTGGTGATTCCCAGCAACAGTAGGGATACTCCCAAAACAAAATAAAAATGAAGGCATTACTTTTAAAAATATACTCTGCTAAGATGTTCTTGATCTTTCAGAAAATGCAATTTCTATAAGCAATTTTCATAGGCAAAGATTCAAAAAGGCAATACACTTTTTTTGGAACAAGCTCTGGTGGGCATAATTTGAACTTCAAATAGTCTGAAAGTCTCACACAAATATCCCTTATATGACAAGTGTCAGAAGATTCTAGAGTCTACACTCAATGAACCACTATTTTGTGAGAAGTAAAATGGAGGTTAATGAAAGTCGTCGGTTTCCTTTTCTCCTGATGTATAGTGTTGCTAGGCTGACTTTGAGATTACTGCCCCCAGTGAAGTCCTACTCAGGCATAAGTAGAGACACCTAGTGCTAGAGAGTCATATGCAAATTTCCTTGAGTGTTCCTGTTTTGCATTCAAAATCTTAGGATATCATTACTTGTATCAGAGCCCCTATTCAGTCTTAAAATAAGATATCTATAATACATCATACATTTGATTTTACAATTGCTCAATAATTTAGGAAAACCGGAAACATGTACCTCTAGCAAATTTTGATGATTCAAATTGGGAGACTTTCCTCCACTGTTACTAATACAACTTTACATGAGTTTTTATACCTCTCTATTAATATTTGTATATAAATATAATATTGATAAAATTATATACACATTTACGTTTTATCAGTTTATATCTATACAGATATAATATTGTTGCATCATTTAAATGAGTTATCTATGTAGGAAGTAACCAATCTTATTATTGCTGTGACTTTTGAAAGGTTTCAAGGAGTTTTATGCAATCCATTGTAGCAATGTATACACAAGACACAGTAATCATTTTAAACACTTTTAACCGTATACTTCAATAACAATAAGTTATTTTATATT
>PVKC010044063.1:0-11653 GCA_004027635.1 Crocidura indochinensis | reverse complement strand
GTTCGAATCCCGGTGCCCCATATGGTCCCCCGTGCCTGCCAGGAGCAATTTCTGAGTATGGAGCCAGGAGTAACCTCTGAGAACTGCCGGGTGTGACCCAAAAAACCAAGAGTTTCTTTCTCTCTACATCCCCGCCAACACTGCTTGTTCTCATTTTTTGTGATGTGTGCCTATCTCTGTAGTGTGAGATGGTATCTCGTTGTTTTGATTTGCATCTCCCTGATGATTAGTAATGAGGAGCAGTTTTTCATGTGCCTTTTGGCCATTTGTATTTTTTTTTTTTATCAAAGTGACTGTCCATTTCTTCTCCCCATTTTTGATGGAGTTAGATGTTTTTTTCTTGTAAAGTTCTGTCAGTGTCCTGTATATTTTGGATATTTGGATATTAGCCCCTTATCTGATGGGTGTTGGGTGAATAGTTTCTACCACACAGAGGGTGGCTCTTATATCCTGGGCACTATTTCTTTTGACGTGCAGAAGCTTCTCAGCTTAATGTATTCCCATCTGTTGATCTCTGCTTCCACTTGTTTTGAAAGTGCAGAGTCCTCCTTGAAGATGCCTTTAGTCTCAATGTCATGGAGTGCTTTATCTCTGTGTTGTTCTATGTACCTTGTGGTATCAGGTCTGATATCAAGGTCTTTAATCCATTTGGATTTTACCTTCGTACATGATGTTAACTGGGGATCTATGTTCACTTTTTTGCAAGTGGCTAATCAGTTCTGCCAACACCACTTGTTGAAGAGGTTTTCCCTGTTCCACTTAGGATTTCTTGCTTCTTTGTCAAAAATTAGGTGCTTGTATGTCTGGGAAGTATTCTCTGAGCACTCAAGTGTAGTCCACTGATCTGATGATCTGTCTTTAGTCCAATACCATGCTGTTTTGATAACTATTGCTTTGTAGTACAGTTTAAATTTGGGGAAAGTAATGCCTCCCATATTCCTTTTCCCTAGGAGTGCTTTAGCTATTTGAGGGTGTTTATTATTCCAAATGAACTTTATAACTGTTTGATCCACTTCTTTGAAGAATGTTATGGGTGTCTTTAGAGGAATCACATTGAATCTGTATAATGCTTTGGGGAGTATTGCCATTTTAATTATGTTAATCCTGCCAATCCATGAGCAGGGTATGTGTTTCCATTTCCATGTGTCTTCTCTTATTTCTTGGAGAAGGGCTTTATAGTTTTCTTTGTATAGGTCCTTCACGTCTTTGGTCAAGTTGACTCCAAGATATTTGAGTTTTTGTGACACTAATGTGAATGGGATTGCTTTCTTAATGTCCATCTCTTCCCTATCATTATTGGTGTATAAAAAGGCCATTGATTTCTGTGTGTTAATTTTGTAGCCTGCCACCTTGCTATATGAGTCTATTGTTTCTAGAAGCTTTTGGTAGTCTTTGGGGTTTTCTAAGTAGAGTATCATGTCATCTGCAAACAGTGAGAGCTTGACTTCTTCCTTTCCTATCTGGATTCCCTTGATATTTTTTCTTGCCTGATCGCTATAGCAGGTACTTCCAGTATTATGTTGAAGAGGAGTGGTGAGAGCAGACAGCCTTGTCTTGTACAAGAATTTAGAGGAAAGGCTTTTAGTTTTTCTCCATTGAGGATAATATTTGCCATTGGCTTGTGGTAGATGATCTTAACTATATTGAGAAAGGTTCCTTTCATTCCCATCTTGCTGAGAGTTTTGATAAAGAATGGATGTTGGACATTATCAAATGCTTTCTCTGCATCTATTGATATGACCATGTGATTTTTATTTTTCTTGTTGTTGATGTTTTGTATTATTTTGATAGATTTACGGATGTTAAACCATCCTTGTATTCCTTAACTTCTCTGTCTTGAAAAACATTTTGTATTTATTTGGCTAAACCTTTAATATGTTTAAAATGCTTTATCTTATATAAATTTATTTTCTATGAATTAGTTATCTATTGTGGAATTACCTCTTCCATTTTTGTTTCCTCCCTTCCTCCTTTTTTTCTTTTCTCCCTCCCTCCTTTCCTTCCACAAATTCAAGTCTAATGATTTTGTATATGAGTTTAACTTCTTTACATTAATTTTATTTAATTTTTCCGCATCAGTTTGTAGCTTTATAGGTATCCTCTTCAACTACATCACAACTAACTTTTTACCCATCTTTAAATTCTATTTTATGTAACTATGCAGGGCATATTGCATTTAAATTTTAATTTCTTAAATGTGTATAATATATAAGAAAGGAACTTATTTAGCAAACCATATATGAAAGAATGAATGTTAAAAAGGTGGTTTTTTTTAGTGTTTTCATATTAAAGCTAATCTATAGGCCATAATTTCTCTCCATGAACATAGAATAAAGATGGGTATAGTGTGAATATAATGCAAATCACAAAAAAGAAGTGTATGACTTTATAGGATATCTTATTGAGAATTTTTGATGTGTTGAAAGATTGGGAAAGACTGAAGAAAACATAAATGAAATTATCTAAATCTAAGATGCTCTAGTTTGTACTACTGGTTAATATAAAGTCTTTATGTAGATATTTTCTTTTTCTTTTTCTCTCTTTTTTTTGGGGGGGGGGTTTGGGTCACACCCGGCAGCGCTCAGGGGTTACTCCTGGCTCTATGCTCAGAAATTGCTTCTGGCTGACTTGGGGACCATATGGGATGCTGGTATTCTAACCAATGACCTTTTGCATGAAAGGCAAATGCCTTACCTCTATGCTATCTCTCTGGCCTCTTTGTAGATATTTTCAATATGTAAAATAATAGTTGCCATTAGTGTAACAAAAGGTATAGGAAAAATAAGAGCAATGAGAGATGAGAAAGTCTATTATGAGGTAGGAATTTAAGTTGTATTCATTTCTGATCTTCAACTTTTTGCTTAATTTGTCTCCTCAAATATTTCTTAAAATCATATTGCTTTACATATTTAAATGTTACATGAAAATATTTTTATTATATATTTGAGTAACAACAACTACCATAATTAACAATTATTGGTATATGCTTTAAAACATTTTTGTCAAATTTTTTCAATGTAATTAGCTTATTCAATAATGAAAACTGTTTGCCATAAAATTTTATTGGCTAAGTTAGACCTCACTGTCAAATTAGTCAATTGACTTTTTTCTATCAATAAAAAACTTGATTACATTTTGTAGACCGAATGAATATATTAATATACGCCATGACAGTCATCTCAATTTCAAATTATAATTTTGAGATATACATATAAATTGGTTTATAAACAAACTAACATAAAAAGACAATTTTGCCAAAATGAAATTAAATGCATTTAAATTTTCTTGTTTGCTTATAAGATTTATTCCCCCCATGGTTGGTCCCTTTTTTAAATTGTCTTTTTGCTTTAATACTCTGTAGACATTTTATTCTGGGACTGTGCACCATTATAAGGTCTGCAATGCATGAGAAGTGTGCTTTCTTTCTTTTTCTTTTCTTTTCTTTCTTTTTGTTTTTTTGAGAATTAGAAACAGCAATTGAAAAAAGCAAAGGAAGAGAGAAAAACTGGAAGATTTTTGGGTATATTTTCAAATAGCTCAAATTTAGGAAAGGGAACCTAAGGAAGTTGAGGATTTGAGAATAGATTTTTTTAAGTCCTTACAACAGCATTGCCTATGCAAAGTCTTTGTATTTTCTTGAAGACTGCTGGTATAGTTGTGTTTATATAAAGTCATATGAATTACCCAGGCAAATCGCAAGATAAATTGTTACACCCTGATTAGACTTTCAGGGTGCATTAGTGTGTACCAGTATCCACTCTATATCTGATATTCATGAGCGTACCAGACACTGTAATCCTGTGGTTTCCCAGTTACAAGAGAAAAGAGGGAATACATATGTGAATGATCAGAAGAGAAAGTTATGCAAGAGGAGAAGGAAACCCTTTCCTCAAATGTGCAGGGAATAGAATGAAGAATTTGAAAATTTTAATCGAAGCAAAGGGAGTCTCCAGAGATTTAAATTATCTCAACAATACTCTCATATGTATTTAGAATTTGTTTCTTGAAAGTGCATTTTCATGTGAAGAAAGAGAAAGAGGATTAGCTATTAACTTCCTCTTCCTGGTAATAATGCAGACTCATTATATATGCACAACAAAAGAGAACCTTTACACTTGGATTTCCTGTAGTTTGTGAAATTGTATTTTTATATGAAAATGTTTTGTTCATGTCTAACATATAGCAAAAGATGTTTTATAATTATTTTCCTTTAAAAATGTAATACTCCAACCATTTTTTATCAGTGGTTAACAATACAATAGAATTCTTGGGGCTTAGCTTCACACCTGTGTATGCGAATGCTTACCACATCCACAACCATCTCACCAGCTCAACGCACTTTTACTCTTTCCTCTAACCCTTCTTCCCTTCTCCAATTACTTCCGTTGTTTTCACAAGGGAACTAGTTTCCTGTTTGCCAATTTGTTTGTTTTAGTTCTTTATTGACTACTACATTTGATTTGAAAGATTAATCAACAGCATTCTAGTGGTAAAATATTTTAAATATAGATAGAACTCCTTCACGAACTCCAATTTTGGTTTTAAGTTGCAATTCAGTACAGTGCAGAATTATCTATGTCCAGTATGTGGAAAACATTCTACTAAACTGTTTATTTAACCAATTTGTTGTTTTAGTTATTAGTAAAATCACTTTAAATATTTCTATTGGGTGAAGGATATAGTACAGCAGATAGGGCCCTTGCCTTGTGCAAGGACGACCTGGGTTCAATTCTCAGCATTCCATATGATCTCCCAGACTTGCCAGGAGTGATTTCTGAGTGCAGATTCCTGAGCACCACTGGGTCTGGGCCCAAAATAAAACAAATAACAGCAAAAATATTATTTTGATCATACTAAGTCGCTCATGTGTTTAAAAATATATGTGCTAGCAATTTTATTCCAATTCCTGTATTGAGATACTTTAAAAAAATACAAGAACCCAGGTTAGAGTTGAAGGAACTCGAAATAAGTGCTTGTAGCCCAATATAAAATACAGTCTGTGGCTATAATAAAAAAATATTTTAGTAAGTTCAAAAGAGGTTTGGAATTTAAAAACCCTTTCACTTGCTTTTTGTAGAAGCAGTAGCAATCTGCAGACAAGCCTCAGAACAGTATGGTAGATGGTTTTATGGAACTCGAAATTACAGAAATCCACTTTAACCTTTCCGTCTCACTGGCAGGTGTCCCACTGGCTTGCAGCCAGAGGCTGCGAGTGCAGTACAGCCGGTGGTGTCCCCCAGAGTGCTGAAAATGCCGACACTCCAGCTGGCTGCTCATAATTGCACTGATTGTGGGCTGACAACCAAAGTTTCTGGGAAAAAATGTGATGAATATATGAAAACATTTTGCAAACCTGATCTGTTTACAAATTTTATCTCTCTTTCTCTTCAGATATGATATATGCACGTATAAAAATAAGCCCTGTGGAACACTGGGTAAGTTATTGTTGCTCACAGTGGTACTCAGTGGGTCATGAGGAATGGGGATCAAACTCAGGGCATGTTCTACTCCTTAAGAGCTCTCTCTGGCCCTGGGTAAGTATTTTATAAAAAGAAGATAGGTCAGATGGATTTTTTTTGTCCACTTACTTTACTTCTTATTTATTTGATCATTTTCCTTTCTGGCACTTCTGAAATTACTCCTATTAATTAAGAAACTGAACCTTTTCATATGTATTTTGTATTTGGGAACAAGCATTTATGATACTAATTTTATTGATTAATTTTTGGTTCATAGATGATTAAAATAACTTAGAAGATGATTCAAAGTTATCAAGTAAAGATTACTCAAAAGTAGCACTTATTTTCATAAAATTGATATTGTAGTGTATTTTCCAAAAATAGAAAAATGTTTAAGAGCAAAGAAAACTAGCCAAACATCTTCAAAGCCTAGTTAAAAGAAATGAAAGAGAAAACTTTAAGTAGAGACATTAAAAATTATGTTTGTTTTGTGCAACATTGTATAGAGTGTGTCCCTATATATCAAGATATTATTAGAAAGCTTTTGTGTTTAAGGAATATAAAATTTTGTAAAATACTGCATCAAGAGGTGGAGAGGACAGAACTATCTCTCGTGCTCTTTAAATATTATGTGCATTCTTAAGAAACTTCTCAATGGTATTCTATGGGCCAGAGAGATAATACAGTGGGAAGAGCAACCTGGATTTGATCCCTGGCACAGCAAATGTCTCCTGAGCCTTTCCAAGAATGATCCTTGAGCACAGGGCCAGGAGTAAGTACAGAGTACAGCCAGGTGTGGTCCAAAAACCAAAAATAAAATAAAATAGAAAACATTTCTATTGTATTGAAGAATCATAAAAATCACATTTGTTGCATAGCATAAATGCATGCAATTAAAATTATAACACTTTATAAGTTATTTACAAAGGGCAAATACAAATAAGAGAAAAGATTAGTTTTTAAGTAGACTAACTTATCGTAAATAATAATTATTTTAAGAAATAGAATTTTTTCTGTAATATATTATTTAAGTTTTTTATTTGTATCTGAAATGAGAGAAAAGGTGGACCCCAACATTTTGGGTAATACAGTGGGACTTGAAGAAATTAAAACTTCCAAGCTTTTGCCTGCCTTCCTATACTTCTCCTACATCACTTCCCCAGGATTTATTGCTCGAGAAGAAATGCCAATCTAACAATGAATACTTTGGTGGAGAAGTTTGCTAGTTAAACAAAAGCATAACAGAGAAAGCGCTCTCTTTACGGATAGTGCAGAGGTAGGGCATTTGCCTTGCATGCAGCCGACCCAGGGAGGACCCAATTCAATTCCCAGCAATCCCATATGGTCCCCAGCCTGCCAGCATGATTTCTGAGTGCAGAGCCAGGATTAACCCCTGAACACTGCTAGGTGTAGTTCCCCAAACCAATCAATGAATCAATCACTAAAGTTTAAAAAAAGATTTTTTGTGTGTGGCATTTTAGGTTGACAAGACCAAAATAAACCAATGGAAGGGAACTTAAACTGAAAACTAGCAAGTAGTTTTGCCAATTTCTGTGTATTATTTTTTTATGCATAGCCTTTTGTTCTTTACATTTCTTACGTACTACCTTAACTGACTTTACATTACTGTTAACACCATTTATGAGAAAATATCTGAAGGTGATTAAAGTACTACAAAGAGTTACCTATATTAGTTTCTATCAACTTAACTCTATTATTTTCATATGCTGCAATAATTTTCTAATAACTTAATTATTTTTATATGTAGCCAGTACAAAACCTCAAGGAAAGTATCAGCTAGAGCTTTTCCCCTTGTATATGTATTTTGAAAAACTATGTATCTATAAATGACTTTGCTTTTTGAATTATTTATATTGATAAATTCTTTTTGCTTTGTTTTTTTTGTTTGTTTGTTTGTTTTTTTGGGCCACACCCGGTGACGCTCAGGGGTTACTCCTGGCAATTCACTCAGAAGTCACTCCTGGCAGGCACGGGGGACTATATGGGGAACCGGGAACCGGGGGATCGAACCGTGGTCCGTCCTAGGTTAGCACAAGGCAAGGCAGGCACCTTACCTTCAGCTCCACCGCCTGGTCCCCTATATTGATAAATTCTTTATTAGGACTTTAGTAATAACATTTTTGCTATTTTTTTATTATTTTCCAAGGAAGAATTTTTTTATTTTACCTCTCCTATGAGTTTTTTTTAAAAATACCATATGTTACCATATGATATATTAATAATTTTTAGAATATACCCATTAGTAACTGGGTACATGTTACTGCATTTTAAAATTCAGTATCAATTATTTTTCAAGCTATAAGTCATGATAAATTATTGCTTATATCATCTCTTATAATGAAAACTGATTCTACATAAATTTTTTATATTTTTTATTTATTTTTATAAATATTATAAAAACAGTAAAATTGTATATTTATGTTGTTCTTCATATATGAAAAAATATTTTCAATACAGCAGTGATCAGATTTTTTTTCTTTTAACTTTCTCATCTTGGTAACTTTTACATTGGTTTTATACTAATGACTTAACATAGTTAAGTCAATTTAAGGGTGCAAACTGTGGTCATCAAAATGAGGAAATCTTAATGACCCAAATAGTAATCAGACCCCTATTAACACAATCACACATAAGAACTTTTGCAGCTTTGGCTTTATAGGTATACATAAGATGGTGAGCTGTGTGTGAAAATATGTTAGCATCTAAATTATTCTTTCTTTTAGTTTAAATTTACCTTTATCTTTTCAACAAACAGTAGTTCTTCCTGAATATGTTCTTAAGGTATTCTTTTAGAAGAGCTAATAATTTTGTAGCGAATTCTTAGGTTGATGAATGCTTGCAAATGTACCTGGGGGAATCATTGAGAATGCTCAATGAAAAATATAGGCACATGACACACTAAGTGAGAGCAAACTAAACTAATTCCTAGAAAAATAGTTTTTGGGTAAATATGAGACATGTTTATCTACAATTATTCTATTACCAATTTTTATTCCTAGTAATTTTAAAAATTCATAAAGCCTGAAGAGTAGTCAGAGTGCTTTTGTTCTTCCATATATTGGATTATATTGAACTTAATTTGTTATTTAAATTTAGGGAATGTACTATAGAAACTTTTGTACTCTCTCACTTGTCTCTGTAGTTTGGAAGTGATGTTGATTAAATATCTTTGATTAACCAATAAAGTAAATACTCTTGCTCAAATTAGTTCCTCTTTTTACATCTTCTTCAAACTCCAAGATTTGCAAATAACTGACCAAGCAGCACTGGATTATCACTAGAATTTACAATTATTCTGTAAGGAATAAATCAGCCCTTTCTCTAATTTATACCTCCTCTACATAAAATAATAGGAAAAGCAAACAACACCTACAAACCCAGCACCAATCCAATTCTGTTCCAATGTGGTTGAAAGAGGCACACTATTTTGAGAAGTTTCTTTGTCAGTGCAACTAGGAAATTGCACCTATCAAAAATCTTTTTGTGGTACTTAATAAGTATTTATTAAATTAGGTTGAAATCACTTTTGGTTAAAGTTATTTAATTTTTAGGTGACAATGATATACTTCTAATATATGACTTTTCTTATCTTTCTTCAATTTTTAAAAAATTTATACTGATTTTATTTTAATTATTTAGATTTTGTTCTTTTGAGCTACCCAGCCGAGCTCAGAGTTTACTCTTGGCTCTGTGCTCTGGGATTATTCCTGGTCAGGATTTGCAACTGAACCTGATAGACTCCATGTAAGGCAAACAACACCTTACTTGTAGAACTATTTCTCCAGCCCTTCTTCAATTTCTTCAAACTTCCATCTTTTTGTGTATCAGTATAATTTGATGTCTCTTTCCTTGCAATACATGACATGTTATCTTTAACAAGAAAAAAATGTTTGTAAGCAAAGTATGACTTCAACTGGGAAGAAATACTAAAGCTTTTGTATACTAAATTCCCAAGCGAATAGCTTGAGTAAATGACATTTCACTATAATCAGTGAATTAGCACCATGCTTTTTACTTTATTAGTAAAACCCTGATGCATTCAAGGGGCATTGAAGAAGTGAGAACTACATTGTATATGTGAATGACTTACTCTATTGTTACATCACTATCAGAATTAATTTCAGAGGATTAAAAATGCAAACCCCCCATATTGAACAGTTCTTTTTTTTCTTTTGAATCATTTTTATTTTTATAAAAATGTCATTTAGAAAAACCATTTGGGATCCCCTTTTCTTTGTAACTAAAAGTTGCTTGTATATTTTTATGAACCCACTAAACTTAAACAGATCTCTTTAGAAAAATAATGTGAATATATTTTGCTTTCTACAGCCTGAAGAATGTTAAAATAGAAATGCTTTCTTGAATTCCCTCTTCTGGCTCAAGTTACTAGGTGGTCCCAAGTTACCAGAAGTAAAATTTATAAATCTAACCCCTAGTCTAGACATTTTCCAGCACTGACTGCAGTTCAAAAAATATTAATGTCTAGCCGGCAAAGTGAAACTCCCCCCAGTGATTTTGCAAATGACTAGAAAGTTAACCTTTTGCCAACTGCTCCTTCTGTGCATGGAGGTTATTAAAAAGAATCCAGGCATGTAGAAGTATGGGCTTTTTAAGACTGAAACACCTTGGCTTGACCCTTTGTGTCTCCTTCTGTTTATTCAGGCTTGGCCTCTGTGGCTGGAATGTGTGAGCCTGAAAGGAGCTGCAGCATTAATGAAGACATTGGCCTGGGTTCAGCTTTTACCATTGCACATGAGATTGGTCACAAGTGAGTGAGTCTAAGAAAATCAAAATAAATTTAGAACCCCAATCTTTTGAACAACTTGTAACTACTGTGCGGAATGCCTGTGCTCAACCAGATTTTACTGCCTTTTTGTATGGATTCAAGAGAGAATGTTATCATTTTGGGTATTGGTATAAATCATTTTAAGAACAGGAGACTTGTTAAATAATCACTTTGATTCTATGAATACTGTTCTCAGAGTGATGAATGCATCACACTTAAGGTTTTTATTTTTGCTGTTGTTGTTGCAGACATTTGAAATAGGTGAAGTTTACCAGGGTCTGCTCAACAACTAGTTTCTTAAAGTCAAATTGTTAAAATGATCTTTGTTTTTCTCAGGTGACAGTACACATGCATTTTAAAATTACCTTTGACACTACCTCCTTAAAATAATCTTTTAATTTTCACTCTTTGTATGCATACCTTTTTTAGTGCACAAAGTACCTATTATAAAACTTACACTGTTATTTTTTAAAATAATGGTTTTAAACTGTTATAATGGTATTTGAAAATTTATTTATTTGATTTATAATACTTGATATATACAAGTGAGAATGTCCTCAAAACTCTTCAGAAGGATCGAGAGATTATAATAATTCATTGAATACAAATCTGTACCAATATCAATCCAATCTCTTTTCTCCATTACTACCCTATATTAGCTATACAACTCTTACCTTTTTAATTTTAAATAAAAAGGAATAGTGAATTAAAAAGTCTGCTTGTGAGGATAGAAATTTGGGAATTTTAAAGGGACAGTGTAGTATTTTAAACTGAAACAAGTAGCCTATTTGTAAGGACTCTTTAAATTTATATGATTTAAGTTTTACAAACTGCTTATATTTGTTGGGAGAAAAATGAATCAGTGGGTAAAAAGATGTAACAATTAATGTTTATTATATACTTGCCTCAGGTAATTCCCGAGATAAACCTATAGATCAGTTTTTATTTTTCCACGCAGAATACAGAACTAAAATGACTGAGACTGTTGCATATTTTGAAAATTGCCATTCAAATTTTTCCAAATTGGTATTGATTTACATGTAAACTTAAGAGGCCAGCATACCTGACTTGATTCAGATATGGGAAATGCTATTACACTTAATGAAGTCTTAAACATATTGGTATTTTAGTTTCCATTGCAGTAAACAACAGTTGAACAGAAGGCAAAAGCCCTCTTACCCAGGCAGTTTATCTTCAATTCACTTAAAATCTGACTTATTAATGACTGCCATAATTTTATGCAACCAGGCTGAATTTAATAGTTTCTGTTAGATTCAATTAAATTGAAAGGTTAGGACATGTAACATGCAGTGATGAATAATATGTACCTGAGAACACTATTTCCTATGCTGCCACAAGTTAGTCAAGTCAATGCGTGCAGTATGCA
>PVKC010044062.1:0-11630 GCA_004027635.1 Crocidura indochinensis | reverse complement strand
TGCTTTTATGCCCATACACCAAAACTTTAATCGATAAATCCTTACATTTTCAGTATGATTTCACTCATCTTGATCTTCAAGAGTGTCTTGCCTATTTTTGTATTTTTTTACATGTGAAATAAAGATCAGATTCCCAACTTCTAGCAAAAAGTTCTAATTGTAATGAATTATATACAGATGAATTTAAGATGAATTATAATATTGAACCTTCCTATCCAGTAAATATAATTTCTATTTAATTCACTTTTCATTTAAAAAACCATGTGTCATTCTTTATTGTTAATAAAATGGAGTGCTACTGGTTTCTTATTACCTATATACAGTTATTTTTATTAAACTTTTATTATATTTTAAATTTTCTGTCTATTCTTTCCTTAGTTTATTTTGTACTTTTAGAAAATATTATCTTTACTCTGATTTTCCGGAACCATTGCTCATATAATATTTATTTTAATTATTTATATCTATAATTGTTTTCCATTATTTCCCTTTTTTCCTTCAAATATCTCTGATCTTACTCATACTTTTTGTTTTTTAGCTTGTATTGGGCCACACCTGTTGGCGCTTGGATTACTCCTGGCTTTGTGCTCAGAAATCACTCTTGGCTGGTGTGGAAGGGACCATTTGGGATGCCAGGGATCAAACCCTAGTCAGCCATGTGCATTGCGAACACCCTATCCAGGTGTGCTATTGCCCCCTCCCCCCCCCCTTTTTTTGGTTTTTGGGTCACACCGGGCAGCGCTCAGGGGTTACTCCTGGCTCTATGCTCAAAAATCGCCCCTGGCAGGCACAGGGGACCATATGGGATTCGAACTACCGCCCTTCTGCATGAAAGGCAAATGCCTTACCGTCATGCTATCTCTCTGGCCCATTATTGCCCATTTCTTAAGAGCTGAATTTCAGTAAAATTTTTGGGATACTGCCTTAAATTTCATAAATTATTTTTCTTCTTCTTTTTTTTTTTTTTTGGAAATTTCATAAATTTAACTCTTATTTTTTTCAGTAACTCAACACATACGCAGGCATTGTGTGACTGAATCTGTGCGCCAGATGTTTTTATCTTCTCAAGGCTCTTCCCAGGGGAGCCCTCACAGGCTGTTTCTGGATCATCTTTAGTGATTGCCTGAATGTCTCCATCCACACAGCCATGTTTGGAAGCTGAGAATGTCTCCGTGCCGCTTGGATGCTAAGAGCGCTGCTTACTTACGTTCCATTTTTGTGTTTACACAGGAGTCGGTTTAGTCTGAGTCATTTCTTCTCTCCGTGTGTTGCTACGAACTATACGTGAAGGAGTTTCTAGCTAATCACAGATGGCAGATTTACAAACCGAACTGAAAACTGTCCTTTATTATGGGCATGTTAAAATACAAGGTTATACTTAAAACAATCCAGTAATAATAAAGCACTCTCCCCAGTGCTTTATGAGTCTTCTGCTGACTCATGGGTACTAAAGAACCAAGGTTTAATAACAAGTGAATATAATTGAAAACCATGTTATAAACAAATACTTACGTTTGTTGGTCATTTTTGGCATACTAGTGCTGATGAATGATGAATGCCATTGGCTACATAGGCAAAAGTTGTTTCAGTAAATTAAAGTACATGACAATACATTATAAACCAGTCTCTCTGCCATCTCCCTAGTATTTATGTTGGATTCAGGGAGTGAATTCTTGGAGCTGCAGGTTCTGTTTGTCAGGCCATTTCCATAGGCAGTCCTTGATAAGGTCCTTTCCTACTCAGTGCTGAAACTAGAAGAAGTCTACCTATTTTCCCGATGGACAAGCAGCAGGGCATCCAGCTCAAGTTGTTTGGCACCGGCAGCTTCAGTGATTGAAGAGTTCATTGGGAACAGTGGTTTATAACCAGAAATCAAGCTTTCCATATGTATAAATGTTTGTCTAAACCTATAGCATATGTTATATATAACATGCATGTAAACGCATTATGTTCTTGATAATATCGTCCTGAATTCACTTTTCAGTTATTTGCAAATTGTTGAATTTCCAGAGTTACTATTGTCAGATGAAGAAGATGTGATGTACTTCTTGCTGTCTTTCCATAAAGCTTCCCATCTCCTACTAAAAGAATAAAATTGGAGCTTGACTACAGAATGCTTACTGTCTGCAAGAGAGAGTACTTAGGAGTTTTGGGTTTCTTTTCTTGCTTTTCTCACTCATCTCACATGGCACTGCTTTCACTTTTCGTCACCATTCTTAGATGAGGGAGTTAAGCATAGTGCGCTTAAATAACCTGCCCCACATCACACTGGGAGTGAGGTCTGCGGATGCTTTCGTCTGCTTTTAGTGACCGGCGAGGTCACTGACACCACATTGGGGCATTCTGGAATGGGAGGTGATGAGTCAAAGAAAAAAAATTGATACAGAATGGTGAAATAATCAAGAAAGCCACTGGAGTGGCTTTCAATCAAAAATAGCTTCAAGTCTGTTAAAAGATTGGATTTTAAGAAGTAAAAATTCTCTTGGTCAGCCCAAGATGATACTTAGAAAAGAATCACCTGCATTTTGAATCAGGTATCTTTCATTTCTGTTAGTCAGTTTCTTCCGTCCTCAACAGGTAGAAGAACACTGGGCTTTTTAACTAATTACCTGATATTTACTTTTCAAGTATTCTGATCTTTGGTTCTCATATTTTGCCTGGTCAGAGGCTGTTAGTGATCATTTTTGAGTGAGTCTATTCATAAGTCTATGGATCCCACGCGTATTTTTGGATTTCACAGGTGGAATTTTTCTTTTTTATTTACATCAAAAAAGCTCAAAGAGGCATGCCTAGTGTTAAAGCGAGTCTGATCTAGGCATAACACACCGGTTAAAAGAACAGCAAGCGTTGGACCTTTAACTGTTAACCTGGGGAAGAGCACAGACCTGTGAATGTGGATCTCTCACTCGCTCACTCGCTCTCCTGAGGGTTCCAAATGAGCGATTCTCCCGAGTTGCAGTGTGGAAACTGCCCTGATACTGTAAATCAGTCTGTTTTTCATGCAGTTTCACATATTTCATTCTACCAAAAGAGGATTCTGTATTTTCTGGTGGGTCTTCCATATGAATCTAATTTAGGTACACATAGAGCTGTAGAGATAAACGCTGGAACCTATGGCTGGTTTTATTTTCTCATGAGGTTGACTCACAAGATGTATTTATGAAGACGTGTGTGTGTGTGTGTGTGTGTGTGTGTGTGTTTGTGTGTGGCTGGTTTTATTTTCTCATGAGGCTGACTCAGAAGATGTATTTATGAGTGTGTGTGTGTGTGTGTGTGTGTGTGTGTGTGTGTTTTAATCCTGAAACCTCAGAGAGATATGTAGCAGGTGATGACAGTTATCCTTGTAGGGCCCAGGAATTTAGAAAGCGTACTAGTGGCACACTGCTTTTTAAGTTCACATTCTTGTCGACAGCAAATATGGCGTGTGTTAAAGTAACATTTCTTAAGGGCCTACCACATAGTTGTTATTCTTCAGAAAAGAAAGCGCTTCCCTGTATAATTTGGTTGAGCCGTGTTGTCAGACTCCACCTGAAACCATTCCGTTATCCAGGCTCTCACCACTTAAATTACAGAGTACGGTGAAGCGGAGGGATGCTTTCGAGCTGCTAAATGCCTGCTTGCTATTTTAGTGGGAGGCTCAGTTGTGCTGTGGTTGACTTGAGACCCAGTCAGAAATGGCACCAAGAATTCCACTCGCTAATTATTTATAATCATCCCATGAGTGCATGGTCAGTCAGTACATACTGCTTTTCTCAAACGCTGACATCTTATTGCTGAGTCATTCCACATTTGAAACGGGCTGTTTAGCCCCAGGTTTGCAAGAGAGCGCTTGTGCTCACTGAGATTTGGGCAAGATTAGTGGATGTTTACTCCAGGCTAGGTATGGCTCTCAGCATTTAGTTCAAGTGTTAACTCATTTTATTCTGACTATCCAGTCAGGGAAGATCGTTTATCCCAATCTTACAAGTAGAGAAACTGAGGCAGAGAGTCACATGAGGTGACTTGCCAGTGTCTCTCAGCTAGTTGTGGCAGGATGGGATCTTCTAGCCCATGTGTTTATTCTCCTGATTTAATCGGGGGCATATAAGGTCTTGCTAGCAAGTCCCTTTTATTGTTGCCTAATAACAATGCAGGTGATTATTAAAGCAGAAGGGGAATCATGGGGAAATTTGCCTCGAATATAAAAAATACTGGGGAACGCAACTTACACGGTTTTGTTTGTTTAGTTCTCAGTTTTCCCCAGAGGGCTTACATACCTTTCTCACAGAAACTTGAAGCTGTTGACTGGGGAGAGACTGGAGAGTGATCCTCCGAGCACTCTTGAGAGGAGAACCACTTGTACCCTTGATCACTTTGGTGTGCCCTCACCAAAAGATAAAATAAGTTTATGTCTCCTCAGCATCATCCGACTGCTATCTGTTAGTTCTGTGTTCTTAGTGAAAAAGCCCTCTCGGGACTTGCTTGCTTGATCAGAACTTCTTGCGTCACAGTCCTGCCCGTGCTGGCAGACTATTTCCTTGTCCTCACTATAATTAAAGACTTGTTTAAACATCTGATCTTTTTAATCTCTCATATGAGACTGGAAGGGTGCTCTATAAGCCCTCTGAGAAATTTGAATACGGACTAGAATAGACCATCATTGTATGAAGTTTGCTAATTTGGGGAAGTAGTAAGTTGCGGAGATAACTTGGAGAAGAGGGTCATGATGTTCACGACTTACCCTAAATAGACACAATATCAAAAATATTGGTAGTGGCTAACATGCTTGTCTTTATGTAGCTGACAGGGTGGACCACATATGGTCCCTCAGGACTCTCTCAAGGAGTAATCCCTGAGCACAGAGTCAGGAGTAAGCCTCGAGCACCACCGGGGACGGTCCAAAAACAAAAAAGTATATTGCTACACATGTAGAGAGGCAAAGACAAAAAAAAAAGAGAGAGAGAGAGAGAGAGAATATGGTCCCAAAGTTAGCAATTATAAATCTAGGTGAAGAATGTTATGGTGGGCCATGACTCAACTTATCTGTGAGTTTGGTTATTTTAGAATGAGCAGTTGGGGGAATTGGTCTAGATTTAAGTCCTGACTAATTCTAAGGTCAAAACTTTTTTTGTGTGTTAAAACACATTAATGAGGGCCCAGAGCAATGCTACATCAGGTAGGCATTTGCCTTGTACGTGGCTGACCCTGGATCCATATCAGCATCCCTGAATAATTCCGGGAGTGATTTCTGAGTACAGAGTCAGGAATAACACGAACACTGCTGGGTATGGCCCAACCCCCCCCCCAAACAAATGTACATATTAATAAAAGAGATCAAAATACAATTTGCCATAAAATACAGGAGTTGAAATTAGGAATTCAAGAATAAATTTCATTGATTCTAAAAACTGTTTTACATTAGGATTTGTGTGGGGGCACACCCGTTGAAGCTCAGGGGTTACTCCTGACTCTGTGCTCAGAAATCGCTCCTACCAGGTACAGGGGACCATATGGGATGACAGGATTTGAACCACTGTTTGTCCTGGATCAAGTGCGTGCAAAGCAAACGCCCTACCGCTGTGCTGTCTTTCCAGCTCCTTCACATTAGGATTTTTAAAGTGGAAGCCTGATTATTCAGTACTGGATGTCACTGTCCTTGTCAATTTAGTTCTCCCATTATTGTGGTTTTTTTTTTCCTTTCAATTTTCATTGTACAGGAGCTTGTTCTATGGCTTACAGTAAATTTTATTGTTAGATTTGGAATTGAGTGTTTAGTGGAAGATCCGACTGCTGAATTTGAAGATGAGAACCATTCTGCTAATCTTGGGTGCTGATCCCTGAGGGCAGTGTCTGGGGCATAGAAGATACTCAGCAGGTATTAATAAATAAGTGAATGGTATATGGTGACTTTAATGTTCCGTTAGATTTTTCTAGAAAGCGTGACATTTGTTGAGAAAGGATGATACGCTTATTATACTATCCAGACTTAGTCTAGTTTTTGCTGTGGAGATGATCACTTATCTTAAAATGGGTGAACTTTTATTTCTTTATCCTATGGCAGGGATTCCTGACATTTGTTTGAACTATATGTATTTTTTTCAGACCTTTGACTCTTTGGGCCTTTAGCGAATAAATCATCTGGTGCTCTGGATGGCGAGAGAAGGACAGGGACTAAAAGGGCCTTGACAGCAAGACTGAAGATCAAGGAAAGGATAGGAGCATTTTGACTCATCGAGAGAAAACAGACTGGTGGTCTAATGTGTGTGAGAGATCTGTGCGGAAGATGTCCTCGACATCTTATGAATAGTTTTTTCCTAGAAATGTATTTGGTGATTATAGAACTTTTAATGCTTATTTCTAGAGTTGGCTATTAAAGAACAAAGAAATGGTCCAAATGCTGTGAGGCAGTAAACCGTCTTTAGGCGGTCACTTAGTTTAGAATTTATGGAGCAAGGATATATTGGGCTGTGACTGGAACAGTAAGTAGTACATCTTTTTATTCTTGCCAGCCCCTAGAGTACAGCATTTTTTTAATCTCAAATTTCAATTAGAACATTTTTAGGTAAATTCTTTGATGTCTTTTCTACAGCACTTGCCTTGCACGCAGCCTACTGGAGTTCAATTCCCTTATAGTCCGCCGAGCCGTTTAGGAGTGGTCCCTGAGCACCACCAAGAGTGGCCCCCAAATGGAATAAAACAAATGATCGATCAGGTACTTTCTACGAGTCCCTGTACTCTGCCAGCTGCCTGAGTTGAGCCAGTCTTCCTTCTTCCGAGGAGCCTTGTGGGTGGGTGCAGACGTCCCTGTCGTTGTGGGTGCTGTTTCAGAACAGGATTATGACAGTGAATAACTGAAGCACAACCCTCCTCAGAAGAAAGACTGAACTTCTGCCAGAACTGACTCTTCCACTTAGTTTTTGGGGAAAAAAACTAGACATTGGCTCTGTTGAGTGAGGGGCTGTGTAGGCCTGGAGAGGGGAGGGGACGCAGGAGAAAGGGACAGAGAAGCAGCAGCCTGTGGCGAAGGCAATGGGACTCCTTCCTCAGATCGTCCCAGGCGGGCCACATACTGTATTTGTTTCCATTTTGTTTCTTCACTTCAAAATAAGATATATGCAGTGTGATAGGAATTTGTTCGTAGTTTTGGTTTTTACTATAGTCCAGCCTCCAACGATCTCAGGGACAGTGAACTGGCCCCCTGTTTAAAAAGTTTGAGGCCCCTTACTGTAATCTGGGCCGCACTCCCTGAGGCTTGTGTGCTCCAGTTATGGGCAAACATTGGAAGGCTGGGGCCCGGGAGATAGCATGGAGGTAAGGCATTTGCCTTTCATGCAAAAGGCCCCATGCCTGCCAGGAGTGACTTCTGAGCATGGAGCCAGGAGTAAAACCTGAGCGCTGCCGGGTGTGACCCAAAAACCACAAAAACAAAACAAAACAAACAAACAAAAAAAACATCAGAAGGCTTTCAGCTGAAAGCCAGAAGGCTCAAACTTCTGATTTTGGGGTTCTTCTAACGTGTTTAGGCAGTCCCTAGCGGGGGAGAATTCCTGCTGGTCCTATACCAACTAGAGATTCTGTGCTAAGACCTGGGGGTACTTGGCCAAGTAGAGATTCGGTGCAAATGGAAGATGTGGTGCTGCTTGAGCCTGCAGTGCCAAGAGAGCTCAAGCCAAACCAGTTGTTTTTGGGCCCCCCAGGGCTGCCTCGAGCAATGCTTGGGAGGCCTTGTGGTGCCGGAGGGAAAAGAAACAAATGGGACTTTTCAAAGGCTTGCTTCCTAACCCCGCTGCGCATAGCCCTCAACATTTCCAGTTTTAAAGATTTATACGGAGACCACGTTGGCATTGTAGAAATGATAAAAATTCAAGGATCAACAAGATTCAAAGCTGACTGGAAGCCAATCTGAAGCAGAGAAATCCAGGCCAGGCAGGAGATGCACTATCTTATGTTGAGTTGGTGGCAGTGAAAATAGGAGGAACAGACTAGCAGTAGTCCTCAAAGTATGGCCCGAGGGCCACATACTGTATTTGTTCCCATTTTGTTACTTCACTTCAAAATAAGATGTATGCAGTGTGCATAGGAATTTGTTGATTTTTGTTTTGTTTTGGGGCAGTACGTGGGGGTTATTCCTAGCTCTGTGCCCAGAAATTAGTCCTGGCAGGTTCTGGGGACCATATGGGATGCTGGGGATCGAACCAGCCTGTTAGCTGCATGCCAGGCAAATGCCCTCCTTGCTGTGCTATCGCTCTGGCCTCTGTTTTTTCCTTTTAGTTGGGAGAATGTTGAACTTAATGAAATGCTAAAAAGGCCTGTACCTGTAGGGAAGAAGTGATTGGAAATTTGGGGAGAGGGCAGATAATTGAGTGACATCTCAATGCAGGAGTGGTTCAGTCAACTACAAAATCCTTTTCTGTAATAACAGGAGAAAGGAGGAATGCTTCAAAGTGTAAATAACAGTAAAACTCCTTGGAACATTAACATAAATATTTACAAAGTAAAATGGTTTCATGATTTTAAGTGTAAACAAGACTTTAGCACCTTTCTGTAGTAGTCTGAAGCTGAAGCTGTGTAGGGATTGCCCTTGCTGGCTCACAGCTCCGCACTGAGGTGCTGGAGGGCACAAGTACTTGGAAGCACATCCAGACCACCCCCAAACTGAGTGCTGGAAGGGTTGGAAGGTTCTTTGGCTCTAGGAGAGCCGCATAATTAAATGTGGCTGATCACAAGAGGTTTCTTTCAGATGCATGGATATGCAGGGGGTAGTCAGAATTGGAGTTTCCTAGAAGACCCCATTTCACCACATGAATTTGAGACCACAGACCACCCCCCAAAGAGCAGCCAGCTTTCACACTAGGTTCCCTAGCAGGAAGTCATTCACAGGATGATTCTCTTTTGCAGAGCTCCAGGACCGAAGTGACTGGCCTCATTTGCTCAGTAGGGAGGTGACCTCATTAGAGCAAATGGCAACTTCAGGAACTTTCTTCTGATTACAGGATAGGTGCCTCAAATGACCGCTCTTTATTTGATTGAAGCAGCTTGGTTGTGCCTTGTTAACAGAGTTTGTCACTGAAAGACAAAGGGAATAGTAGAATGTGGGTTTGCATATCCTTCTTCCATTTCCTTTTGGAGGAAATGTTGTCCAGTTACTCTTCTGTGGTAAGAAGATGTCTTCTGTGCTCATCTTTATTCTTTTCCGTGTAATAGACTTCCCTCTATAAACCTACATATTATTTTCTTTTTCGGGCCACAGCTGGTTGTGCTCTGAGATCACTTCTGAGGTCACTGTCTTCCAGGAGACTTTTAAGAGCGCTTTCTAGTTTTGCATTGCCTTCTGCCCCTACCAAGAACACCAGTAAGTTGTTACTGCTGTGTGCGGTCAATGATATGTGTGAGGCTGATGTGATATTTTTGTTTTTAGTATTCCGTTAAAGGGCACTTCGTTTTTTAATTGTTCAAATATCCCTAGGACGCAGAGTGTGGTTTCGCTTCAGCTGTTTTAAAGTAACACCGAAGTCATGCTACTTGTTGGGGTCCATGGTATGGCTTTTTCAGCCTTGACCATTTTATATGCTTCATGCTCTTCAGTGTTTTATCAATCTAATATCAATTTCCCTCTCAGGACTGACTCCCTTCTACTTGCTATTAACCTTTGATTTGAAAGTCTGTCAAGGGTTTTCTGAAATTCGGAGATGACTGCGACTCCTTTTATTAAATTTGTCACTACTCTCCTCAGCAGGATTTTACTGCATGTTATGTTAGAACGACTTGCCATGCTTGAAAGCACATTGACATGCCTAATCGGAGTGTGCTCAGCAGATTATCAATGAAGACCCCCCCATTTTTAATAATTATGCGGCAATTGATTCTTGAGTCTGCAGTGAGGTCCTAGAAATGCTGTGGAGATTAACAATAAGAATTAGCACCCCAGAGCAGGACGAACATTGTTGGAAGATTCCTGAGCTTCAAAAGTCCTCATTGCCCCAAGACTATGAGTTAACTCCTAGAACCTCAGGTTATTTGCACTTTTTTTTTTAATTACCAATGAGGCCAGTAAAATAAAATGTATTGAAAGATCCATCCTCATCACTGTCATCAACACACAATCATGCCAGCTCCCATTGCTGGCTGTCCAGGTCACTTTGCTGAGAACCATCTGTACAACATAATCTCTCACTGCCTCAGCAGATAGATTTCGAGCACCCACTACATTTCAGGTACTGTGGGAGTTACTAGGGATAGTGTGCTATGATGTTCCAGGGATTCTAGGGATCTCCTCAGATTCCAGGAGGAAAATCACAAGTCACACTAGCTAGAACATGAAGTTGCTGGGGTGTGTGAGGAAGAGACAATGGCCTGCCCCAAGTAAATGGCCATGAGGCTTTATCTCTGGATGGTGTGTGAACCCTGATCTAGCTGACAGGCAAAGTGAGGACTGTGAAGAGTTGAGGACTTGAACCGACCAAACAAGCGGTAAACAGGATCTTTTTCAGGCACCTGGTGCCAGCAAAAGTCAGGTCCCCCTTGGATGTCAGACATGGCGCTGGTGCCTACCTTCAAAGTCCGTGCTATCAAGTTGCATCAGTCAGCTCAGCAAGAAGGAACTTGAACAGGTTCGGAGTCAGTCTGCTGAGCACAGAATCAGCTTTGAGTGTCTGCCAGGATGGGGGACAGGCGCCACCGTGGAGGGGACTCCGGGAGCTCCTTACGAAAAAGCTGCTTTACCAGAGCACACTGACTGTCATGGCTGAAAGAGAACCTGGGGAAAGTGACTGCTAGCGGAACCCAGCAAGACCCACTCCAGGGCTGGGGGAGCTCATAGGATGCTGTTATTCTTGCCTCCCTCCCCAGGCTCTGCTAGTGGTGTACAGAAAGGCTGCAACTTGAGCATGAAGCATGCAGCAGTTCCAATTAGTCATTATAGTCGTGACTGCCACAAAATAACTGTGGTTTGACTTGTTGAAGCACCAAACACTTTTTATTAAGCTCAACTGTTGAGAGCTCTTGTCTTTATTATTCAGGGTAAAATGGAAAATACATATAAAGAAAACTGTGTCACAAGCTGTGTATGACAGCCAATTCTAGAAAAAGCACTTGTGCATTAAGCTGAAGTGGCCACTTTTAATGGAAAGACATTTTCACTTAAAAGAATAACAGAGTTATTTGGACTTGTCATTTGATACCCATTATCTGATATTAACAGTGGAGAGTTTTTGTGGACTGTTAAAAATTCAGGCTTTCAAGGAAAAAAAATCCCAGGTTTTCTGTTTGTTTGTTTTCTTTTTTTGGTCACACCAAGCGGTGCTAAGGGTTTACTCCTGGCTCTGTATTCAGAAATTGCTCCTGGCAGACTCGGGGGACTATATGGGATGCCGGGATTTGAACCACTTTCTGCCCCATAGACCTTATGATTTTTAAAATATCACTCTTAGAATGCTGTAGGATTCTGGGAATTTGTTCATTTCTTTCAGGATGTCCAATTATTGCTATATAGGTACTGTATTTTTCGCTCTCTAAGATGCGCCTGATCATAAAACACATAGATTTGGGCCCCGCAGGGGCCCAGGAGATAGCATGGAGGTAAGGCGTTTGCCTTTCATGCAAAAGGTCATCGGTTCGAATCCCGGTGCCCCATATGGTCCCCCGTGCCTGCC
>PVKC010044061.1:0-11659 GCA_004027635.1 Crocidura indochinensis | reverse complement strand
CAATGAAATGGAAACCCAAAAAACAATCCGAAAGATCAACGAAAGCAGAAGTTGGTTCTTTGAAAAAATAAACAAGATTGGCAGACCACTGGCAAAACTAACAAAGAAAGAGAGAGAGAAACTTGATAACTCGTATTAGGAATGAAAAAGTATAGATCACTACCGATATGGCAGAGATTCAAAGGATAATCAGAAACTACTTTGAGAAGCTCTACACCACTAAAAATGAGAACCGTGAAGAAATCGATAAATTCTTGGACTCTTACAATCTTCCACGGAAGGAAGAGGATGTAGCATACCTAAACATCCCCATCACTATTGATGAAATTAAAACGGTAATCAAATGTCTGCCCAAAAACAAAACCCTGGCCCAGTTGGATTCACTAATGAATTCATTCAAACTTTTCAGGAGGAACTACTACCAATCCTGGCAAGACTCTTTCATGAAATTGAAAAAAAACGGAAACACTTTCAAATACCTTTTATGAAGCCAACACCACCTTGATAACTAAACCAGACAGAGATGCAAGCAAAAAGGAAAATTACAGACCAATATCGCTGATGAATGCAGATGCAAAGATCCTCCACAAAACTCTGGCAAATAGAATACAATGCCTCATTAAGAAGATCATCTACTACGATCAAGTAAGTTTCATCCCAGGAATGCAGGGATGGTTTAGCATCCATAAATCTATCAACATAATACACAACATCGACAACAAGAAAAATAAAAGTCACGTGATCATATCAATAGATGCAGAGAAAGCATTTGATAAGGTTCAACACTCATTCTTGATCAAAACTCTCAGCAAGATGGGAATGGAAGGAACCTTTCTCAATGTGTATCTAATCAAGGTGTTTAAATAAAATATATTAATAAAAAAAAAGAAAATAGAAGTCTTTGATAAACTCAACAGAAACAACATAAGAATCATTGGAGTCCCAGAAACCCAAGTAGGAGATCACCAGGAAGAATCAACTGTCAAAGACATCATCAAAGAGATACTACCAGAGTTAACGACTACATGCAATCAAATCCTACATGCCCAGAGAGTACCAGCCAAAAGAGACCCAAAGAAAAACACCCCCAGACACATCATCGTTGCAATGACAAATCCCACAGACAGATATAGAATACTGTATGCAGCAAGATCAAAATGGGAAATTACTTTCAAAGGAGCATCTCTAAGACTTACAGCAGATATGTCACGAGAAACTCTCAAGGCCAGAAAACAGTGGTGGGATATTGTGACAAGACTGAATGAAATGAATGCCTCACCAAGAATACTGCACCCAGCCCGACTCACGTTCAAGTTCGAAGGAAAAATACATAGCTTCATAGATAAACAGCAGCTTAAAAACTTCACAGATGATAACCCAGCCTTAAAGGAAAAACTGACAGGTCTACTCTAAGGCAAGAGAGACCAACAAATACAGGAAACTTATCTACAAAGATGACATTAAATCCTATGACAATCATCTCCCTCAATGTTAATGGACTTAATTCATCAATTAAAAGACACAGAGTGGCAAAGTGGGTCAAAAAGATGAATCCAACCTTCTGCTGCCTACAAGAAACACATCTGAATAGACAAAACAAACATAGACTCAAAATCAAAGGCTGGAGAAAAATCATCCAAGCAAACAATACCCCCAAAAAAGCTGGGGTGGCCATATTAATATTTGATGATGCCAACTTTATACTCAGAAAAGTGGTAAGGGACAAAGATGGACACTATGTTCTAATCAAGGGATATGTGCAAAGGAAGAAATCAGGCTATTAAACATATATGCACCCAATGAGAGACCAGCAAATTATCTAATACAGCTACTGACAAATCTGAAAGAAGAAATCAATGATAACACAATAATTATGGGATAACACAATAATCAGGGTCAACACGACCCTATCAACACTTGATAGGTCAATCAGTCTGAAATCCAACAAAACCATACTAGCCCTGAAAAGAGAAATGGAAGAAAATGGAATAGTAGATATATATAGGACACTCCTATATATATCTCACCATGTGTATCCAGGTTTTTTGGGATGGAGTATCCTATATATATCTATAGTGATAGCAAAATGAGTAGGGTATTTATTTGCCTTGCTTGTGGCTGATATCCCACATGGTCTCTGAATCTGCCAGGAGTAATTTCTGAGCATAAAGCCAAGAGTAGCCCCGAGCACCAAAGGGTGTGGTCCCAAACCCATATATATAATTCAAAATTATACATATAAATAGAAAAATTAGATCACATTAAAACCTTTAAATCTCACTTCTACTTGGTTACTCATTGCAACAGCACAAAATTCAATACCTCTACCTTGGAATATAATACCCATCACAACCTGACCCTTATCTGTCATTCTTTGCCATTATTTTAATTACGTGCACCCCAAATGATTTTTTAATTTTGCAGTGATTAAATATTTTGTTACTCATCAACAGAGGCTTCTGGATCTCTGAAACTGTGATATTCTGCCAATGCAGTCAAGGCAGTATCTTTGCAATTCCTATTAAATTTGAAACATTTTAAATTCAGTGTCAATAACAAGAGGTGCCTATGCTTGAGTTGTCCTAAGAAAATGCACACATTTAAACATATCTATATAAATGGGTTTATAAAAATTTAGATTGTTTTTATGCTAATTTTTTATTCTGAGTTGTTTAACATATTCCTTAACATCTTTAGAAAATTTAAGATAAAAGCAAAAAATTTTCAAATATATATGTATATGATGGAGTATGGAAATATAGAATATGTATATCTATATACATATAGATTACAATGAATTATAAAATATAATTGTAATCCTTTATATTACCCAAAATATTTTAAGTTCTGAAGATGATTAAAATAACGATATACTTAGGAGAGATACAATAAAGTATTGAGATAATTGATCAAAATGGTGATGAAAATATTAATTAAAATATTTTTATTTAGTAGTCCTAATTTTTGCTGTTCACTTATTTCACAAATATTTATTGCTGACTTACTACATATAGGTTATATTTAAAATCCTGGAATATATGGATGTTAAAGGTGTTCTGTATTAATAATTTATCATGACTGTTTCAAATGTTAACCCAATGAACATTTGGAGCATTTCCTATTGCCTGAACTTCTGTTTTGGTGTGCATATTTTTGTGATGAGATAGTTTTGAGAGTTAAATCTATGGAGCTATCTTGCATGGAAACACACTTAAAAATGGCTTTGGTTTTTCAACCAAGCGGTCCTTAAGATTTTGCTTGATTTCATAGTTTTCATCAGTTGACTTTGTGATGTAATGTCTCTACCAGACAGAATCTGTCATCCTTTAGAGTAGTAGCCAAATTTAATTCAAATTAATTATGAAATAAAAAATGACACATTTATCAAGGTAAATACATTGGTGGTCACTTGAAATTGCATTTTAAAAAGTGACTTTTCCAACCAGATGTTTTAATAGAAATAGCTGGATAGAGAAGAAATACAGTGTAAAAAGTATGCTTGGGATTGGCTCTTAGTACAAATGGGATATCATCCTTGACCACACTACAAAGTGGGGAGCCAAGACGGGGTTACTGACTAAGACTAAGACAGTGTGTTCTGTCTCTGTGCTAGGGTTCCAGCTCCCTTGGAATCTCTTGGTGATGGCCACTGATTGATAGACTATTTCAAGACCAGTCTGAACTTAAACTCTAGGCTAGGGATCACTGCTCTGCCCATACGAAAAATTCCTATACCTCTGCCAGTTTTCCTTCTGGTATGTTTCTGTAACAGCCTTCTTTGAAGCTGTAGAGCCTTCTATTTGTTTTAAGGCATGGGAGGAAGGAAAAAGCCATTTCTTTTTCTACATTTCTAATAACTTGTTAAATTAGATATTTTATATAGGAATAATGTGTACATATAAATATATGTTCATAACACATGATTGATTTATATATAATTAAAATTTTTGAGTGCCTATGAGTTTCAAACAATGAACTAAGAGCTGTCAAGGGGCCCAGGAGATAGCATGGAGGTAAGGCGTTTGCCTTTCATGCAAAAGGTCATTGGTTTGAATCCCGGTGCCCCATATGGTCCCCCGTGCCTGCCAGGAGCAATTTCTGAGCATGGAGTCAGGAGTAACCACTGAGCACTGTCGGGTGTGACCCAAAAACCAAAAAAAAAAAAAAGAGCTGTCAAAATTATTATACAAATTTCTTCTTTGATCCTAGTAAGAAAAACTTAGATTTAGTTTTTATGCATGAGAAAAATAGAAAATCTATAATACAAAATATTTTATAATTTGAATAAATAAGGACCTTAACAGTGGCACGGAGAGGTAAGGCATCTGCCTTGCCAGCACTAGCCTAGGATGGACCGCAGTTTGATCCCCCAGCATCCCATATGGTCCCCCAAGCCAGGAACGATTTCTTTTTTTTTCAACTTTATTTATGATTGATTGATTGGTTTTTGGGGTCACACCCGGCTGTGCTCAGGGGTTACTCCTGGCTCTGCACTCAGAAATTGCCCCCTGGAAGGCTGGGGGACCATATGGGATGCTGAGAATTGAATCAGGTCTCTCCCAGGACGGCAGCATGCAAAGCAAACAGCCTGCCACTGTACTATCTCTCTGGCCCCTGAGACAGACATTCTACATCTCTCATTCATTACCATTTTCTTTTTTTGTTTGTTTGTTTGTTTTTGTTTTGGGGCTACAGCCATTTGAAGCTCAGGGATTACTGCTGGCTATGCGCTCAGAAATCTCTCCTAGCTTGGGGGGACTATATGGGACGCTGGGGGATCAAACCACAGTCTGTACTACACTACTACTTGCAAGGCAGACACCCTACCTCTAGCACCACATTCCTGGCCCCTTATTACCATTTTCTTTTTTTCCCTTTATTTAAAGATCTTGATTACATATATGGTTGTGATTAGGTTTCAGTCATGTAAGGAACACCCCCTTCACCAGTGCAATATTCCCACCACCAACGTCCCAAATCTCCCTCCCTCCCAACCCACCCCATCTGTACTCCAGACAGGCTTATTCACATGATTAGGGTAGTTCTCTGTGTAGTTATTTCTATAACTGCACTCACCACTCTTTGTGGTGTGCTTCATGAAGTGAGCTGGAAGTACCAGCCCTCCTCCCATTGTCTCTGAGGATTGGTGCAAAAATAACTTTTATTTTTCTCAAAGCCCATAGAAGAGTGAGACTATTCTCTGTCTCTCTCCCTCTGACTTATTTCACTCAGAATGGTAGATTCCATGTGCATCCATGAATAGGAAAATTTCATGACTTCATCTCTCCTGACGGCTGCATAATATTCCATTGTGTATATGTACCACAGTTTCTTTAGCCATTCATCTGTTGAAGGGCATATTGGTTGTTTCTAGAGCCTAGCTATTGTGAATAGTGCTGCAATAAATATAGGTGTGAGGAAGGGGTTTTTGCATTGAATCATTGTGTTCTTAGGGTATATCCCTAGGAGTAGTATAGCTGATTCATATGGGAACTCGATTTCCAGTTTCTGGAGGAATCTCCATATCGCTTTCCATAAAGGTTGAACTACATGGCATTCCCACCAGCAGTGGATAAGAGTTCCTTTCTCTCCACATCCCCACCAACACTCAAAGAGGTATGAAAATAACTTTTATGTCATCCAGTAGTTTCATTTTCAGCATAAAGTTTCTCAAAGTAGTTTCTGATTACCCTTTGGATCTCTGCAGTATCTGTTGTGATCTCCCCTTATTCATTCCTAATCCAGGTTATCAGATTTCTCTCTCTCTCTTTCTTTGTGAGTTTTGCCAATGGCCTATCAATCTTGTTTATTTTTTCAAAGAACCAACTTCTGCTTTCGTTGATCTTTCGGATTGTTCTTCGGTTTTCCACTTCATTGAGTTCTGCTTTCAGCTTTGTTATTTCCTTCTGTCTCGCTATTTTTGGTAACTTTTGTTGGTCATTTTCTAATTTTTTGAGCTGCATCATTAAGTTATTCAGGTATGCCCCTTCTTCCTTCCTGATGCGTGCTTGTAGAGCTATAAATTTTCCTCTCAGGACCACTTTTGCTGTGTCCCATAGATTCTGAGGGGTTGTGTCTTCATTATCATTTGTTTAAAGGAAAATTTTGATTTCTTTTTTGATTTCATCTTGGATCCACTGGTTGTTCAGTAGCAGTGTGTTTAATTTCCAGTTGTTAATGTTTTTCTTCTGTGTGACTTTGTAGTTCACATCTAATTTCAGGGCCTTGTGGTCGGCAAAGGTAGCTTGCTAGATTTCTATCCTCTTGATTTTATGGAGGTATGTTTTATGTGTCAGCATGTAGTCTATCCTGGAGAATGACCCATGTACTTTGGAGAAGAATGTTTATCTATTTGCTATCACTCCAGCCCCCTCCAACAATATTTTAATATTTATGAAGCTTAGGTAACATGATTTTAATTCACTTTTCTGGTTTTTATATATACATCTCCACTACCGCAAAGTGACTAGACAGACCCTTACCTTCTGTCTTTATCTTAATTCTAGCTTGCCTTTTCTTCCCCTTTATCCCCACTGATTTGTAATAACACTTTTATAAAGACAAAGGTATTGTAATCTATACTTTTATTTTGTTTTTCTATATCCCATATATGAGTGATGTCATCCAGTATTTTTCCCTTACCCTTTAATCTATTGCACTTAACATGATGCCATCCATATTGCACTTAATATGATAACAGTGCAGAAAACTTACTTAATTCTCTTCTTACAAATGTATAATATTTCATTATGTGGACATGCACAATTTTATTCTTTCATCTCTCTCATTACTGAATTAGATGTTTCCAAATACCATAAATGTACTAGTGCTCCAACAAATATAGGTCTGCATTTATCTTTTCAAATTGCTATTTTCATGTTAGGATTGATGCTGAAAAATTTACTCACAGTGAATATAGACTAATGTTTTAAAAATAAACATGCTATCATGAGAAAAGGCTACATAAGATGAAGGAAATCATTTACGTTGCTAATGAATGAAAGGTGGGGATAGGAAGATATCTCTTTGAGAATAGAAATCTAAGTTCCTACCTGTGAGCTAATACCAAACAAAATCTAGAACAGAACTCTCAAATACTACATATATTATCATACTAAAGCCCACATTTTTAGCCTAGAGAATAAATAAAACTTCTTCAAAGTAACTAGCTGTTATAATTTTATTATAAAACAATCTCGGGTATGTAAGTCAGAGGTGGAATATGCGTCTTGCTATGTGGGTAGCCATGGTTTTGACTCCCCAGTAAAGAAAAATTTCTATCGGACTTCTGTATCCTATGATAAAATATGAAAGATAGTTCAGAAGACTAAAGTATAAAGGAATCATGCTGTATTTCTATGCCTATACTGTACGGTACCTAATTATCATAAGGTCTGGTTCCTGAGCTCTACACCAGGTACTAGGAGGTACCCTAGAACCATGTGATTACCTAAGGCACTGAAAGGACCAGAGAGCTGTTCAGTGACACCAAGACTCGAAGTTCATGTAAAAGCAAAGGGTTTATTGTTCAAGCATGTATGCCTGGGCACCCAGGATAGCCATATGGCTAGAGGCTGAGAGCCCTGATCACAAATCCAGCAGTTCTTTTATAACACTTCAGTGCAATGGAAAATTTACAGAATACAGCATGACCGTTGATTTCAGGAAGTTTAGTGACTTTTACATTTCAGAGAACATTTGGAACATTTATCATAGACACAATAACAGGTTGTACAGGTTCAGTGACTTTTCAGTTGTGGTCACCTTAACCTATTGGGGGCTTTCCGGGCATATGCAGAGACTTTTTAAACTTTTTAACTCATTCATGTCCCTTTCAGCATGAACTCTCCCCCCCCCCAAAAAAAAAACATCTTCACACAACCTTCAAAAACTTATAACAATGGGGCCAGCATGATAGCACAGCGATAGGAAATTTGCCTTGCATGAGGCTGATCCAGGACAGATGCAAATTTCATCACTGGTATCCCATATGGTCCCCGCAGCCTGAAGCAATTTCCGAGGGCAGAGCCAGGAGTAGCCTGTGAGCACCGCTAGGTGTGCCCCCCAAAAAATTATGACAAGACAATTTTATTAGTTTATGCCTTGTTAAATGAAGAAGCAAGATGCACATATGTATATGTATAGATATAATTCTTTTCCTTTTATTTTGAATCACTAAGATATGCAAATTTTTGGTTATCTTTCCTGCCACCAATATTCCTAGTTTGTATCGCTCCCTTCCACTGGCCTCCCCATGCCTATTTCTATAGTAGATATTTTTCTTCTCTCTTATCTCTACTTATATTTCTTTCTCACTCACTCACTCACTCATTATTCATTCCCCTTTAAAACACTGGTTTGCAATATAAATACTGAAGGGGTATCTTGCATAGCACTTTACTTCCTTTTAACATCTGGCTCTTGTCTATAATGATCGTTTCCAACTATTATTGCCATAGTGGTCCCTTTCCCATATTGCACTTTCCCATATTTGTGGTAAAGTCCTAGTGATCCATGGATCAGTCCTCCTGGTTCTCATTCAATAGTCATTGGGTATTATTACCATACTATTTTTATATACCACAAATAAAAGTGATCATTCTATGTCCCTCTGAATCATTTTACACAGCATAAAACAGTCCATATACATTCATGTATAAGCTATTTTTATTACTTCCTTTTTCCTATCAGTTGCATAGTATTCCATTGTATATAGGTACCACAGTTTATTTAGCCACATTTCTGTTCAAGGACATAGGGTTTTTTCCACTCTGGCTATTGAAAATAGTGCTGCAATGAACATAAGAGTACATATACCTTTTCTACATTGGCTTTGGGGTTCTCAAGCTATAGTCCCACGTGTCATATTAGTAATTGTATTAGAGTTAAATTTCTACTTTTGTGAAGAATGTCCCAAGTTGTTTTCAAAAAAGCTGGACCAATTAGCATTCCTAACAGCATCCATGCCAGCAATGATAGTTCTTGTTCCTTTTGATGAGTGACAATTTCTGTTGCATAAGGTGATATCACATTTTAGTTTTTTTCTTTCAGTTCTCACAACTGAAATCAGCCTCATTATCTTTTCTTTATTTTCTTTATTTAAACATCTTAATTACATATATTATTGTGATTAGGTTCAGGCATGTAAAGAACACCCCCTTCACCAGTGCAACATTCCCACCCCCAATGTCCCAAATCTCCCTCCATCCCACACCACCCCCATAAATACTCCAGATAGGATTTCCAGTTCCCTCATTCATTCACATGATTATGGTAGCTCTCTGTGTAGTTATTTCTATAACTTCACTCACCACACTTTGTGATGAGCTTCATGAAGTGAGCAAGAAGTTCCAGACCTCATCTCATTGTCTCTGAGGATTGTTGCAAAAATGACTTTTATTTTTCTTAAAACCCATAGATGAGTGAGACTATTCTGCATCTCTCTCCCTCTGACTTATTTTACTCAGCATGATAGATTCCATGTACATCCATGTATAGAAAATTTTCATGACTTCATCTCTCCTGACGGCTGCATAAAATTCCATTGTGTATATGTACCACAGTTTATTTAGCAATTCGTCTGTTGAAGGGCATCTTGGTTGTTTCCAGAGCCTGATTATTGTGAATAGTGCTGCAATAAATATAGGTGCGAGGAAGGGGTTTTTGCATTGTATTCTTATGTTCTTAGGGTATATCCCTAGGAGTGGAATAGCTGGTTCGAATGGAAGCTCAATTTCCAGATTTTGGAGGACTCTCCATATCACTTTCCATAGAGGTTGGACTAGACGGCATTCCCACCAGCAGTGGATAAGAGTTCCTTTCTCTCCACATCCCCGCCAGCACTGATTGTACTCATTCATTGTGATGTGCGCCAATCTCTGTGGTGTGAGGTGGTACCTCATCGTTGTTTTGATTTGCATCTCCCTGATGATTAATGACGAGGAGTATTTTTTCATGTGTCCTTTGGCCATTTATATTTCTTTTTTATCAAAGTATCTGTTCATTTCTTCTCCCCATTTTTTGATGGGATTAGATTTTTTTTTTCTTGTAAAGTTCTGTCAGTGCCATGTATATTTTGGATATTATCCCTTCTCTGATGGGGGTTGGGGGAATATTTTCTCCCACTCGGTGGGTGAATCTTGTATCCTGGGCACTATTTCTTTTGAGGTGCAGAAGCTTCTCATCAACACCATACACAACATCAACAACAAGAAAAATAAAAATCACATAATCATATCAATAAACACAGAGAAAGCATTTGATATGATCCAACACCCATTCTTGATCAAAACTCTCAGCAAGATGGGAATGAAAGGAACCTCTCCCAATCTAGTTGAAGCCATCTACCACAAGCCAATGGCAAATATTATCCTCAATGGAGAAAAACTAAAAGCCTTTCCTCTAAATAAATTCTGGTACAAGACAAGGCTGTCCGCTCTCACCACTCCTCTACAACATAGTACAGGAAGTT
Organism: Crocidura indochinensis; assembly: GCA_004027635.1. Lineage (NCBI taxonomy): Eukaryota > Metazoa > Chordata > Mammalia > Eulipotyphla > Soricidae > Crocidura > Crocidura indochinensis. The sequence goes on along the minus strand of PVKC010044061.1, from coordinate 1,188 downwards.
CTTGCTATAGCGATCAGGCAAGAAAAGATATCAAGGAAATCCAGATAAGAAAGGAAGTCAAGTTCTCATTGTTTGCAGACGACATGATATTCTACCTAGAATACCCTAAAGACTCTACCAAAAAGCTTCTAGAAACAATAGACTCATATAGCAAGGTGGCAGGCTACAAAATTAACACGCAGAAATCAATGGTCTTTTATACACCAATAATGATAGGGAAGAGAAGGAAGTCAAGAAGGCAATCCCATTCACAATAGTGCCACACAAACTCAAATATCTTGGAGTCAACTTGACCAAAGATGTGAAGGACCTATACAAAGAAAACTATAAAGCCCTGCTTCAAGAAATAAGAGAGGACACACAGAAATGGAAACACATACCCTGCTCATGGATTGGCAGGATTAACATCATTAAAATGGCAATACTCCCCAAAGCATTATGCAGATTTAATGTGATCCCCTTAAAAATACCCATGACATTCTTCAAAAAAGTGGATCAAACACTTATGAAGGTCATCCGGAACAATAAACACACTCGAATAGCTAAAGTACTCCTAGGAAAAAGAAAAATGGGAGGCATTACTTTAAACTGTACTACAAAGCAATAGTTATCAAAACAGCATGGTATTGAAATAAAGACAGACCCTCAGATCAATGGAATAGACCTGAGTTCTCAGACATTTACCTCCAGATATACAACTACCTAATTTTTGACAAAGGAGCAAGAAATCCTAAGTGGAGCAGGGAAAACATCTTCAACAAGTGGTGCTGGCAGATCTAGTTAGCCACTTGTAAAAAAATGAACACATTTTAGTTTTGAATTGCATTTCCCTGATGATAAAATATGTGGAGCATTTTTTCATGTGCCTTTTGTCCATCTGTACTTTTTCTTTGAGGAAATGTCTATTAATCTCCCACTTTTTTCATGGGGTTTGATACTTTTACTTGTGAAGCTCAACTAGTGCCATATGTGTGTGTATCTTAGATATTAACCCTTTATTAGATGGGTATTAGGTGAATAGTTCCTCCAATGGGTGGTCTTTGTAATTTGGTCCCCATTTCTTTTGATGAGGATAAACACCTTAATTTACTGTAGTCCCATTTGTTTATTTTTACTTCAACTTGTTTGGTCAGTGGTGTTTCAACCTTGAATACAAATTTAGCTTCAATATAATAAAGAGTTCTGCCT
>PVKC010044060.1:0-11741 GCA_004027635.1 Crocidura indochinensis | reverse complement strand
AGCGCTAACCTGGACAGACCGAGGTTGGATCCCCCGTTCCCCATATGGTCCCCCGTGCCTGCCAGGAGCGATTTCTGAGCGAATAGCCAGGTGTAACCCTTGAGCGTCATCAGGTGTGGCCCAAAAAACCAAAAAAGAAAAAAAATGACACACTTGTTTGTGAAACACATTTTTGTTATCATATTTAAAATTTTAATAACATACTAGAACTATTTTCTCAACAAAAAAGAAAAAGAAAACCTGGCTATAAAACCAGACCACTCTTTTTTTTTTTTTCCAGATTTGTAATTTTTTTAAGATGGTAATTTATTAAAAAAAAAAAAAAAAGTAAATCAGAGACCGGAGAGATAACATGGAGGTAAAACATTTGCCTTGTATGCGAAAGGATGGTGGTACAAATCCTGGCATCCCATAGGGTCCCCTGAGCCTGCCGAGATCGATTTCTGAGCTGAGCACTACCAGGTGTGACTCAAAAGAAGGGAAAAAAAAAAAAGTAAATCGGGGCCGGAGAGATTATCCAGTATAGTTATCGTGAACTACAGAGGGCTATTTCATCATATTAAAACTGAGTAGGGCAGAAAAATGATAGAAAAGGGATTAAGATTCCTGCCTTGCTCACAGCTGACCCAAGTTCAAATCTCAACACCACATATGGTCCCCGGAGTACTCCCAAAATTGACCCCTGAGTAAAGAGGCAAGAGTGAGCTCTCAGCACTGATGCGTGTGACTCAAAATAGTAGTAGTAATAATAATAATAATACATTTTTTTCAATTTACCTTTCTCCATTGACATTGACTGAGGGCTCAGCTGTCACATGTGGCCAGAGGCCACAGTAGCTGACAATTTCCATCACTGGGGACAAGTCTACTGGCCCAGACTCAGACTTAAAAACAGTCAAGAATTCAAGAGATGCTTTGCCCTTTCTGCATTTCAGTTTAATGCTGCGTCTTTTTTTTCACTGTGGCAAAGCACACCCAACAGGAAACGTACCACCTTGATCGTTCTCTAGGTTGGTATAGCGCAGCCATGCCCACATGAGTCACACTGCTTTTACTCAGAGTCTGAGAAAGAAATCTTGAGGGGGTGGACATTGTGTCTAGCTTGTGGCCAGCTCCACCTGGCTAGAAGTCAGAATCGCCTGCCGTGTGTATGAAAATCCCAATGCCCAGGGTGCCCCAAGCATAATGGAATCAGAACCTCAGCGGATGAGGTGGAGAGGCAGAAGAGGCAAGCAAAGGTCTGCCTTGCACACAGCCAATTGGGTTTAATCCGTGGCACCATATATGTGACAGGACCCCCAACACTGCCAGGACTGATCCTGGAGCGCCACCGGATGTGGTCCCTGAATTAAAAGTGGGGCAGAACTTTGGAGTTCTGCCAAACAGTGCAGCATCAACGAGTTCCTTCAGGAACCCTTGCCAGTTCTTCTCTACTCTTCCAACCCTTTCCCCCAACAGGCAGAGCTGTCGTGTTAGAGGTGACTAACAAAGCAGTTCCAGGCTCAACCGTCCTCCTCTAGAACTCAGAAGAGTAAATAATACCTTTAACCCTGTCCAAAGTCTTCGAGAGAATGAAAGCAAAGGAGATGCATAGCTCAAAAGGCACTCAGCTGATTTTTTTTCTCCACCCACTTAAACTTGACAGGAAAAGAAAAATCACTTAGAAACTAGAGCCCGGGTTGGCATCTGCCAAAACCAGCACAGGACGGAGTGTTGCTAGATCCCACCTCAATCCTCCACCCAAACCAAAGGGCTCACATGGAATGTCAGGAAACTCATGAGCACCCGCTTGGCCGGGAGAGTCCCCTCTCCACCGGTTCAGAAGGAGCTCCAAGGAGTCATCTGAACTTTGGATGAACTAAGTTAATTCAGATAATTAAGGCTGCCAGGCCTATGGAGCCTTCCCTGCCTTGGGAAGGCCAGCTCCCTAACCAAATCCAAAGTGGCTCTCTGACCCAAAATGTTCCAAGCAGGGTCAGTTACCAGAGAGTGACCCCGCATTCACTGTTCTCTGACTAAGGACAAGGAGAAAAGGGAAGCATCGGGGTTCTGTTAGAGAAGATTGGTGGGCGAAAAACAGGCAGGATGACAGCCCTGGGCCCATACATAAATCACAAAGGAAGCCAGTGTCACCAAGGTAACATCCATGGCCAGTCACTGTCTCACAGATCATGTGAACATCTTCAGGCTGGCTTTGGGCTTTCATGGTACAGAGGGAAGGTTCTAATTCCATCTCTGGGCCTCTCTAATGACTCTTCCCACATCAAATGCTGTTCTCTAGAAGTAAATATAAATCCATGTCAACCAAAAGCATATGTTTGGTTTGGTTTGGGGCCACACCCAGTGATGCTCAGAGGTTACTCCTGGCAGTGCTTGGGAGACCATATGGATGCTGGGGATCAGCCTCATGCAAAATAAGTGCCCAACTCACTGTACCATCACTCTGGCCCCACACAGGCCTACCTGAAAGAGCTTTAGATCTAGCCTCAATTTGGCCACAGTCTGAATTTCAGTCCACTCACTACAATTTGTCTTAGACAAATGATTAACTTGTTAATAAATCTGTGAAATGGGAACCATGTCTGGTACAGGTAGATTCTCCACAAATAACTTCCTGTGCCCATTACTGCAGGCTAAGAATACAGTGAATTCCTAATATACAGACCAGGAGGCCCATTTGAGCACCTTGAACATCAGGGACTACTGATGCCAAGGTCTGTCCTGGGCTAAGAAGTAGAAAACTGGCAAAAAAAAAGGGTGGTCTGCTCTGGCATATGCACTGGGTGGGTTTGGGTTTGGCTTGCAGGGGAGAGTTATATCTGGTCTTGCTTTGTGCCAGTGGATCTGAAACCTTCCGCAGCCTCCAGCAAATTCAAGGAAGAATTTCAGCAATCATATGATGGGCTTCCGCAATGTTCAGCCAATTAATTTAGTACTTAATAAGGCCATATCAGCAGTTCCATCTGCAAATTTGAGTTAAACTGCTTAAGGCATCAGTCAGTTAGTTCTCTTATTTAAGGAACCCCAAATACTTCTAGTCTGATGTCCTAAGCAGCTAAATCTGCCCATTAAAGGGCTTTTGTTTTGGCTTGTGGACAGGTATTCCTTTGTTTTTAAGGGAGGTGTGTATTGTAAGGGAAAGTGTCCTCAAGGCAGTTCCCAGAAGTCATGGCAAATTCAAAGTGACCTCATTTTTCCAACATCGAAATGGTCTCAGGAAGGAAGGCCTCTTGCCAGCACTCACCCATCCCTGGGAAGACGGAAAAGGCCTCGATGAAAATTACAGATAAAGCATTTAATGGATCAATGGGTTCAACCTCTTCACCCTCTCCAAGCATTTTAACACCCTCAAAAGAGTTGGCCAAATTGGCAGATTCTAGTTTGGGTTGTTTTTTGTTTTCATTTTAGGTTTTCCCTTTCTCCTACCATAATATGCAAAAGAAGAGTTCAAAGGCCAAGAGATTATCAACCTAAAAGACACTACTTTCACTGAAAACTTGTCTGCTAATGAAATTCAAAGTCCCTGAGCATCCAGTGTCTAGTCTTGCTACTTAACTCACAGCACTGGCTGCTGGGTGCTTGCAGAGTGTCCAATGTTCCAATCAAGAGAACAGAAGGACATGAGCAGTAGCGGAAGCAGGGTGACTTCCAGCTCACTCAGGCCTGTCAACCATGACCTAGGCGTGTTATCCTGCTTCCATGTGCAGCATCCACTAACTAGAATTTCAGAATCTACAAGCTCACAGCATTCAGCAAAAAGTCTAAAGCAACCTGATTAAATGGGGTGTACATAGGATTTGTACCCCCAAAATGACTCCAGCCAAAGGCGGGGGGTGGGGGATGCAGTTTAGAGGTAAGTTCTTGTCTTGCCTGTGTGAGGCCCTGGTTTGATCCCCTCTGGCAGTGACAATAATACTCTAGTCAAAAAGAAAAACCCACTCCTTTACAAATGAAAACAAGGTATGCAAAGAGAAAAAAGCAGAGCTAGAAAACTCTCTAAAAAGATTTTTTTTTAATTTTTGGGCCACACCCATCAGTGTTCAACGTTTATTCTTGGCTGGCTCAGGAGACCTAAGGGTACCTGGGATAGACTCCAGGTTGGCCACATGCAAGACAAGTGTCCTATCTACTGTACTATCTCTTAGGCCCTGCCCTAAATTTCTTAGCAGGCACTCACTCTAGCTAATTTCATTCCCGCAGCCAATTTCAAGACACCTTTGCCTTTCTTTCCCCAGCAGCCCTAATTAGAGAAAGCTGTAAACCCTGGGCAAACGCAGCCATTTGCTAGAAGTCCATACGAGGCCATCTGTACACTCCATGAGCTTGACTAGCCCTTCCTTTCTTTGTAGTGCATCATTGACAAAGAGATGGTGGCCCATGAGCTTCCACACACAAGGTGACTGGAGAAGCCTGAGCTGGATTTTCAGTTTTCATCCTAGAGAAAACATTCTCAGAAGACACAAAGGCAATCATGCAGGCTCTAGCTAGATTAGCTTCCTCCAGCTAGATTAGCAAACCTTTCTGAGCCACCATATTGTATTCACATTAAGGTCCTAGGGGCTCCCAAAGACTGCAATCATCCAAAGGCAAGCCCCACGTACTAGCTCTTCACTGCTCAGTGGAAGGCCTCCAATGAGCACCAAATAAATGACCCTCTCATCGGATAGGAAACCCAAAGCCCAAACAGAGGAAAGAAAAAAAGCTCTGAACTCATTATCCAGTCTTTGGACCCATTACCCACATTCTTGATCTTCTGATAAAGTGGAGGAAAATATCATGGCATGCTAGCCCAACCACAAAGGATTTTGATGGAATTCAAGAAGTCCCTTTAGCACTTCTAATTTTAGGCAGGACTTGGGAGAGAGGATATGGGTAGCAGACAGAGGTGGGGGGGGGGTGGAGACAGACAAACAAGGCCCCTATTCTGCTGGGCACAGGTGCTGGTAACAGGACACCCCTGTCTGAAGGAAAGGCGGGGTGGAGAATTTAAGGTGTGCTTGGGTACTTTTTCACCCCGGTCACATTATATAACCCTGAACACACTCCAATAGAGTTCAAAGTTCTCCCCACATCAGGCCCATTGCAGCTCATGACATGCTGATTCTTAAGCAACAAGGCAGAGGGAAATATTTGATTTTTAACAACCAGCTTTTAAACGCACACACAAAGCAAGTTACTTATTAAAAGAAGAAAAACATTCACAGAGTATACTGCCCACAAGTTCAGTCAGAATGTCCTGGTCTTCAATGTTCCCAAATATCACCAAATTCTGTACTGGTTCCATCATGGAGCTCTTCTTTAATCAATTTTAAAAGTACAAATAGAAAATCTTGGGGGCAGAGAGAGATGGGAGGGGTCGGACTTTAACCAGTAGCGCTCAGGGATCACTCCCGGTTCTGTGTTCAGTGATCACTCTTGGTGGGGCACGGGAACCATATGGAGTGCAGGGGGTAAATCCCTATTAGCCGCAAGAAATGCACTCACCTTACCAGCTGGGCTAGCTCACCAGCCCCAAATTGTTTTATGTTGTACACTAGAAAGAAACATAGTCTAATATGCCAAATGCATCTCAATTTTGGAAGAAAGGTTTTTAGGTCATATCTGGCAGTGCTCATGGATTACCCTTGGCAATGCTGGGGTCAGCCACGTACAAATATACAAGGGAAGTGCCTTAAAGTTTTGTTCTATATCTCTGGTGCAATTATTTGCAGGTGGGGAGATGACCTCAGGGCTAACATCAGTTTTGTTTTGTTTTGTTTTTTTCATAAAAAGATTGGCACAAACATCTTTGCAGCATTGAAACCATTTCTGTGGACCTTGGAGATGCCATAAAAAACTGCAGGCCTATTGCAGGCACTACCTGAACACCAGGAGTTAACCAACTGCCGTGGCATCCAAAGCAGTCCCTCCCAGGCTACTGCCCCCCACACCCCACTCCCACCTCTGCAGCAAGCAACCCCAAGGCCTTCTGGTTCAGCCATTTGAATCTCTGGTACCCCCTTTCCTGTGGGACCAGCTCTCCACCAGATGAGTCGATTTATGGGGCCAGGCGGAAAGGCAGGCAGTAAGCGATTTTGCACACCGCCATTCATACTGACCACTGTAGGGTGGAAGAAAGGGGAAAAACACAAGGCTTCCTCTTGTCATGAAGTCAATAAGTCATTTAACAGCTGCTTCTGGAGCCCAATGAAAGAAAAGTGAGGGCTTCTCCTATACCCTTCAACCCATCCCTTTGCCCCTCCCCCAAAATGGTAATGGTAAAACACACATCTGGACAAACAGCCAGGCCTCAAGAGAAAGTAAGAATCCTCTCCACCTCGCCCAGTCTTGGGGTCGCTGGGTGTTTAAAGATGAATGGGCTTAAGCCTTGAAATGCCTCCATTTTTTGTTTCCTCCAAAGAGGAAATTCACTCCCTTCCTGTGCTGCTGTACATTTTAAAGACTCAAATACCACTAAGGGAGACAGGGGGGGATTTCCTTATCCTAGCCTCACCCCTGCCATTGGCCACTCCTCAATGGACTTCCAACCCTGACCCTCATCTTTCATAGGCCACAGAAGAGACCAGAAAGACAGACTGGCCCTTCATGAATTCCCAGAGGAAAATGTTAAATGGATCACAAGAAAGTCAGCATGCAGATATGGAAACACGACATGTACTGAGGGCAAAGCAAATCAGAGCACACTGCTCCAAAAACCCACATCGTGTGACTGGAGAGAGGACGAGGTTGCTTGCCTTGCATGCAACTGACCTGGGTTTCATCCCCAGCACTGCATATGGTACCCCAAACACCACCAGTGCTAATTCCTGAGTGCAGCAGAGTCGGGAATAACCCCTGAGCATCACTGGGTGTGGCCCGAAAAGAATCCACATCATTCCCTCCCAGAAGTCTTTAAGAAGAAATGCCCAGAAGGTATATGCAGCAACTGTCATCTGTATAAACAAGCTCGGCTACAGGATTCTCTACTCTTCTTCCCCCAGTGGTCTGAACTCCTGCAGATATTCCCCACACCCTTTTCTCAGCGCTATTCAAGCTTTCCACTCTACCTTGCTCTTAAAATCCACATTGCCCAAACAAAACAAAACAAACCTTTCAAAGAAATACTTTTCAACAGGATGTTGAACAAATGCTACTAAAGGTGAAGGGAAAGAACAGGAACCACCACTACAGATTCCCACATGAAAATAGGGGCCCTGTAACAAGGCAGCTGCCCCTTTAACTTCCATTCTTTGAAAAGGAAAAGCAGAATCCCTGAGCACCCACAAATCACCCCCCCCACAGAGAGCACAGCAGGGAGCCCAGGCTCTGGTGAGATACCTATGGCCAGTTTAGAATTAAAACTTAAAACTAGTGAATGGGGACAGCAGAGCCCGGTGTTCTGAATTAAAGAACAAAGAAAGGGATTAAATTGCTGATGAGAAAAATCCTGAGACTGCAGTGGGCCTATCCAACAGTCACTGGTGTTCTGGAGATTGGAAACCTCCATTTCTCATCTCCAAAATAAACACACAAGCACCTTCACCAGTCTCCATTTCTTTCCCCTCCATGGTCAGAACAGAGATAAGGCATGAAGTTACTGAAAATTCCCAAGTGAAGCAAGCATTCATCTTTGTCTCAAAAGAGCATTAGACAAATCATGAGGCTGATGGAGAGAACGAAGGAAAGGACAGAAATTGACTCCTCAGGGGCAACAGCCCTGTGGATTCCAAGTGGCTGGGTTGGAGGCATTCCTGCGCAAGCAGGGTCTCTCTGAAGATGAGGGCAGGGCGACAAGAATGTCCATTCCTGACAAAAGGCTCCAGAGTGACATTTCAGAACAGCCAAGCCCAGGTCGAAAGCACCTTGGGGAAAAGTTCATCCTGGGGCAGGAGGCAGTCGCCTCAAAAGGGGGTGGCGGGAGCCCCAGAGGCCCTAATAACTAAGCATCCCTGGCACATCCAGCCCGGAGTTTCGAACCCTCTCCCCAGCCAGGCGAACAAAGCTCGGCCCAGCTCCCAGGCAGCGGCTGAAGGGGGCCTGTCCACACCCACACTTGAGCACAGCTTTCCAAAGCTGCCCACTGGTTTGAAAGCCGAGCGTTTCATGAAACACCACCGCCCCGGATCTGTTGTGGCAAACTGGAGGTGGGTTAGCGCCGACGAGAAGCTCCCAGAAATAAACATTAAAGGGAAAAATCACCCGCCATCGCCCCCCAACTCCCATCCCCAGCAACAGCGCGAGCTGGCTCTGTTCCCTTGGGGTGAGTCTGTCTCTAGTCTCTCGGTGTCTGTCTCTGCCGAGCTCTCTTTATCTCTCGCTCGCTCTCTGCACCAAAACGGTCCACACGCAGGATCAGGTCATCCCCAGGCCCACCCTTTGCAGGGAAAAGAGCCGGGGTGCTGCTCCCCGCCCCCAACACACGGACACGCGCAATGTTCACACCGGCCACTGTCCAGCAGGCGACAGGCTGGAGTGTGCGCGCGCGTGTGCTTTGGGCGTGGAGGGCAGGGAGGTGAGGCGGTTTGGGGGGTGGCGGCGGCGGGGCGGCCTGCCTCCGGCTAGCAAGCGGGGTGGGGGGTCCCCCGTCGCAAGGCGGCTCTGGGAACTTCTGCTCTGCTCCCCACCTGGGGCCCACGGCGGGAATGCCGCGATCACTCTCACCTGCTTCTGAACAGCCTTAATGAATAGCTCATTTGCTGGGGGGAGGAAGGGGGCACGGGGGGCCCTCGCCTCCTAGAGACTGGAAAGCCAAGAAGGGGGAGCGTGAAGGCCCTGAGCATGGAGGGAGGAGGGAAATGGGGAGGGGGATTCCTTGGAGGAAGCAGGTGTCGGCCACGCGGGCCGAAGTCTTTCTCCGCCGGTCTCTCTTCTCCGCGTCTCTAAGGAGGGGTCCTTGGGGGGAAATGAGGTGTCAGCTCCAAGGGTCGAGTTCGGTCTCTCCGTCTCTCTCCGTCCAGTGACAGACAATGGGAAACTCGAACCCGCGGCCTTGAGTCCCCCCCAGGGGGAATCGAACCCGTGGCCCCCGCACCCCACGCCCCCTCTCCACCTCAGTGTTTTGGGGGGAGCAAGCGGGCGCCACCGGACACCCTCCCCCTCCGCCCCATCCAGGGGAGCCCCGAGCGAGCAGGCGGCCGGGCGGGGTCGGGGTCGGGGTCGGGGTGCTCCCGCAGGTGGCGGTGCCGGCGGGCCGGGCGGGCAGCGAGGCGGCGGCGCGAGCCCGACGCGACGTCCCCGCGGGCACTTGCCTTCATGTCGCTGATGATGGTCTGGAAGAGGCCTCCGAGCGCGCCGCATTCCTTCTCGATCACAGCCTCCATTTTCCCAGCGCGGTCGGGGGTCGGGGCCGAGGACTCTCCCTCCGGGGGCGACGGGCTGCAGCTGGGCTCCGGGCGACTCTCGCTCGCACTCTCGCTCTCCCTCTCTCCCTCTCTCTCTCTCTCGCTCTATCTCCCTCTCTCCCTCTCTCTCTCTCGGCGTGTGTCCTGTGGGCCGAGGTGAGCGTGCCCACGGAGACGGGTCACCGGCCCCGGTGGGAAATAATAGCAATAATGACCAGAATAATAAGGCAAGAAGCGAAGCCTTCGCGAGGAGCCCCGCTCCGTGCCGTGCCGCGCCGCGCCGGGTGCTCAGCTCGCGGCCTCGCGAGACGCCCAGAGACGACCGCGCATCAAGCGAGCGCGGGCGTCCGGGTCGGCGCCGGCAAAGCCCATCCCGAAGCGGGGAAGAAAGCCTCCCTCCGGCCCGGGAGCAGCGCCATGGAGGGGAAGACGGAAGAACGCAAGACGCCTCTGAAATAAATCTTCGGCAACGCGCGGCTTGCCGCGTGCGGTTCTCAAAGGAAAAGACCTCCGCACGGACGAGCGGAGCCGGGGCCGCCGCCTCCTCGGCACTTCAGCGCGCCCGCTCGCTCGCTCTGGCGGCGCCGCCTTCCTGCCGCCCGGGGACGTCCTGAGCGAGGCGCGGGCGCGCGCACGCTCGCCGCCGCCGTGCGTCCCGGACGCGCGCTCCCGGCGGTGCGTCCGGCGCGGGGCTGCGCGCGCGCGGCCGCGGGGTCCGGAGCGGGAGGAGGGGCGCGCGCTCCCGGCGGCGCGTCCGGCGCACGCGCGCGCGCTCGGGGAGGACGCGCGCTCCCGCGGCCGTGCGTCCGGCGCACGCATGCGCGCGCGCGCGCGCGGGGCCGGCACCGCGTGCTCGGGAGGCGCCGGGGACACTGGCCGGCTGGCTGACTTTGCTTTTGCAGGGTCCCTCTCCGGAGAGAACCTTTCCCCCGCTGCACCCTCCAAGCCCCCTTTTGCTTATGACTGACCGACGGTCCCGCCGCAGAGTCCGTCTCCAGAGAGGACCTCTCCCTCTTGTACCCCACCAAGCAGCCCCTTCCCTCCGGCTGACTGCAGGGCCGCTGCAGGGCCCTCTCCGGAGGGAACCTCTCCGTCCTCGCTCCCGACCCCTTCGGCGCGAAAGGCAAACGCCTTGCCTCCACGCTGTCTCCCGGGCCCGCTCCCTACCCCAAACACCCCTTCTGCTACCGACTTACTTGGCTGGCTGGCTGCCGCTGCAGGGCCCTCTCCGGAGGGAACCTCTCCCTCCTTACCCCACCAAGCGCCCCTTTTCTTCAGCCACGGCCGGCCTCACTCGAAGCACTGAGCGGGCATGTCGGCACGCAGCAAGGAGAGTGCCCACCCAGTAATGGCTGCAAGGGCCTGTGCGGGGCAGGGTTCAAGCGGCCGCCCCCCGCCCGCCAGGGGACTCTGGCGTCGGGCCCTTCTTGAGAGCGCCCAGCTAGGCACGAAAAACTAGGACGCCGCTGCTAGGGGAGCGTTCCAGTCGTTTTCATGAAGGACCTGTCCAGTGTTGGTGGGCACTTAAGGCCCGAGTCAGCATGGCCTGCACCCCAAAACGTGTGATAAGCGAAAGAGAGCCGGGGAGCGGGACTTGACTTTCCAGAAAGTTGCAAGATGCTGGCGAAATGGATCGATTTGCCATTGGAGAAGAGACCGCATATTGGACATGTGTGGGTGGTGTCTGAAGATGGTCCTTGTTTTTCCCAGGCCCCGCTCAAGTGTGGGCATCACCCGGCGTGGAAGGCTTAACCCCAAGGGGTGCAGGCGCCCGGGTTAATTTGGAAGCGAATGCGTCCTTTTCCCAGTTTTTCCACGAAGGCTGTCAACACCAACCCCCATTCGGATGAACCTCCTAGGGGCAAGGGGGTGGGAAAGGAAGATCAACTGAGTAGCTGTTTAAAGGAGCTTCACTCTGAGCACCTAACCAGGCTGTTCCCTTGACCTTTGAACCCAAGACCATTTGAAGCACAAAACAACTGGAGGAAAATACTTGGGGGCTGGGCTTGGGTGGGGACGAAAGGAACCTAGTGTATCAGATTTACTCAACAATAGGAGTTCTCGCTTTTTGGAAAACTGCAGAAGCAAAGATGCATGCATGTTGCAATCTGTCATAGCTGCAGAAGACCCTTTCCTGGGTCACTGTACAGCCCCCCTCTCCCCGCCCTTGGGCCCAAATCCCGAGGAGGAGTGTAACTTTAGGAATTAACTGCAGCTAGAATTTGCAATCAATGGGCTTGAAGTTTCAATTAGGCAAAACGAGTTAGTCCTGGAGCTCTACTGCCCCTTGTTTTGCAGATTATTAGCCAGGCTGTATTCTACCCTTTGAAATGATGTGAAGGGGCACATAGGATAAAGCACTTTCCTTGCTCACAGGTTTTAATCCCTAGCATACCAAATGGTTCTTGAGTAATTAATTCC
>PVKC010044059.1:0-11665 GCA_004027635.1 Crocidura indochinensis | reverse complement strand
CCGTGATAAAGTTTAATTCACGAACTTGGCACAGAAAGAGATTTTCAATAAGAATTCATTTTAAAATGGAATACTGCTGACTATAGATTGTGATACAAGTGAATATATTCTCTCTCTCTTAAATTAACTTATTGTAAGTAATATTTTCAGATCATGATTGATGGAGAGAAACTGTATCCACCAAAAGTGATGCTCCAAATAAGGAGGACCCCTGAAATCAAACATATTTATTCCTAGACGGCATTCTCTAAGACTTGAGAGCTGGGCCATGAAGACACTGTATAAATCTACGTGATTACTCATAAATATATCACTCTAAATCCCTGCCGCAAAAACAAAAAGCAAGTGTGAAATATATGTTTTTATGTGGTCACTAATTTCAAATAAGAAATCTTAAATCTAGATTTCCAGAGAAAAGTGCAAAACTTAATTTTCTCATTGTAATTTGTTCATATGTTCATTATTTCAGCAATACTTCTGTTTTATTAGCATTGCCTTTTTAAATAATATCTTTATTTAATAACCATGATTACAAACATGTTTGTAGTTGGGATTCCTTTATAAAAAAAGAACACCCCACTTCACCAGTGCAACATTCCGACCACCAATGCCCTCCATCTCTCTACCTATAGTTGAGACAGGCAAAATTGCCTTATTTTTTAATGAGATTATATGGAAAATGTCTTACCCAATAAGATGAAGTTTCTTACAAATGAAAAATAATTGAGTGTTATAAAAATAAGTGTAGAGGGGCCCGGGAGATAGCATGGAGGTAAGGCGTTTGCCTTTCATGCAAAAGGTCATCGGTTCGAATCCCAGTGCCCCATATGGTCCCCCGTGCCTGCCAGGAGCAATTTCTGAGCATGGAGCCAGGAGTAACCCCTGAGCACTGCCGGGTGTGACCCAAAAACAAAACAAAACAAAATAAAATAAAAAAAATAAAAAATAAGTGTAGAAAGAGGGATCAGGGAGATATTGGTGTGTATGATTATATATTTCATGACTTCTGAAAGAAGAAAACTTTGAGACTTTGCTAATGTCAACTTTTAAAATTGCTTCAGGGTTAGAAATGTGAAAACTTAATTATCAAAACTGTAGAAAGATTTGGGATAAAAAGGAATGAGTCTTTCAGAAATGGAATCTAGAAGATGAGATTTCCTGAAAGTGGAAAAGAACAACATTGTAGGTACAACAACAGTGTTTGTCTCTCAGATGGGTCCTGACCATGGCTGACATTCAGCTCTAGCTGGAACTATATTTAGAGCAAAACAAATGCAGTATCCAGACATGAATATGGAGGTCTATGGATTTTGGCCCTCTGATATTTATTTGAACATTTTTTTAGAGGAAGAAGTGATCTAATTATAGACAACCTGCTATTATTCCACTGCTATCACTCTAAAGACTTGTCTACTGAAAACAAGCCGTGATATTTATGTTTTTATGTATTTATGTTTTCTTTCTACAACACAATCTAGACAAATGGTTGTTAATAAACTGAAAAATAAAATAAAAAATTAAAGCCTACTAAAATGTACTATGTATTCAATGAGTTGTATTCTTTTTCAACAGGTGTTCTCCTGTGATAGAAACTTTAGATTCTAAAAATCAAGAAATAAATGTGGGAAAAAAATTCAGTTTACAAAAATGCTTAAGTTTATTGGAATACTGGAAGAACCTCCGGGGGCGAGTGCTAGAAAACTCTCAACTACTTTTGTTTAAGAAGAGATAATCTTCTAGAATTATTTTTATTCTGTTTTAAATCAATGTTTTAAAATCATATATTAAATAAATGTTTTAAAACTCATCTTAAAATTTATCATCTTAACCAAGCTTAAGAATTCAGTTTAGGGACATTAAATATACCCATATTTGTACAAATGTTGTCTTCAGTTATCTGCGCAACTTTTTTCCTCTAGAAAAATTAAAGTTATGACCATTGCACAAGAATCTTTTATGCTCCTGGGCCCGGGAGATAGCATGGAGGTAAAGTGTTTGCCTTTCATGCAAAAAGGTCATCGGTTGGAATCCCGGTGCCCCATATGGTCCCCCGTGCCTGCCAGGAGCAATTTCTGAGCATGGAGCCAGGAGTAACCCCTGAGCACTGCCGGGTGTGACCCCCCCCCAAAAAAAGAATCTTTTATGCTCCTGTTCCCCAGCCCTTGGCCAGTCCCATTCTATTTTGTGCATTTGTGAATTTGACTACAATTGAGCAATAATGCATATTAGTAAACACAAATAGCATTTCCCTTCTTCAGCTGATTTGCTTCCCCATATCATGTCTTCATAGTTCATCCATGATGTAGCAAGAGTCTCTAGTCTTTTATTTGTAGTGGCTAAATGGCTGAACAGAAACAAAACCATGAACTGAAGTGATAGTGCAGGGGGTAAAGGTCTTGCCTTGCACATAGCCAAATCTGGATTCAATCCCCCTCATCCCATATAGTGCCTTAGTCCTGCCAGGAATAATTCCTGAATGCAGAGTCAGGATTAATTCATGAGCATCACTGGATGTGACCCCAAAACCAACCCCCCCAAAAGAAATGAGAAACAAAACAAAACTAACAAAAGCTCCACTCACTTATTTTTAATATTCTATAATGCTTCATATCATTCACTTTAAGTCATTTAATTCTTTTAATATTCAGCATGCTTTCTTTTATTGTTTATTCATTTGCTTATTGTTAGCTCTCTTCTCCTGTTGCTGTTGTGATGATGGGGCTGGGATTGCACACGTGGTTGTCGAGCTTACTGGGGGCTCATTCATGTCGAGTTGTGGGTTTAGCAGTTCACACACTGATTGTAGCAAAAATAAACACATACTAGTTCTTAAAAAATAAATGAGTGATGTTTTAAGTCAGTATATTTGGGATAACTTTGTCTGTTTGCACATTTGTTTTTTTTTGGGGGGGGGTCACACCCAGCAGTGTTCAGTGTTTATTCCTGATTCTGTGTTTAGGAATGATCACCCCCTAGTTGTATTCAGGGGACCAAATGTTAGGGTAGGTGTCAAACATGGGTATAGGAAGTTTGTCCGACTGTCTCTCTTTATGTCTTTCTCTCTGTAGGCCAGGAATTTTTCATTATTAAAAAGTAAGGTCTGATGGGGCTAGAGAGATAGCACAGCAGTAGAGCGTTTGCCTTGCAGGATGCCAACCCAGGACAGATGTCAGTTTGATTCCTGACATCCCATATGGTTCTTCTAGCCTGCCAGGAGCGATTTCTGAGTGCAGAGCCACGAGTAACCCCGGAATGCTGCCAGGGTGACCTCAGGACAAAAAACAAAATGTAGGTTATGATATGAGACTAGAGAGATAGTATAGCAGGTAAGCCATTTGCCTTGCATGAGGTCAATCTAGGTTTGTTCCCAGAACTCCATTTGGTTCCCTGAGTGCTGAACTTGGAGCCAGGGATAAGCCCTAATCATGTCCAGGCATGGTCCAAATGCAAACCAAATTTTTAATTCAATATTAAAAACATAATTTTAAAAAAGAGTAAGTGGGGCCCGGAAAGATAGCACAGCGGTGTTTGCCTTGCAAGCAGCCGATTTAGGACCAAAGGTGGTTGGTTTGAAACCAGGTGTTCCATATGGTCCCCCGTGCCTACCAGGAGCTATTTCTGAGCAGACAGCCAGGAGTAACCCTTGAGCATGGTGCTGCCGGGTGTGGCCCCAAAACAAAACTAAACAAAACAAAAAAGAGTAAGTGATGAAGACAGAGACCCTTCTATTTTAGTTCCAAAGATATGTGTTTCCTTATAGTTTCCAAACTTAGCTTCCTCATAGATATACATACATTTTACCATGATGTTTCATTTCCTGAACTTTCCCCTCCTATGTGGTTCAAATAAAAAACTACACTTCCGATTCAAGATATGTTTCCAGCATTCCTGCTATCAGAAAACATCACTAACTTTCTTGAAGAATATTGAATGGGTATATTAGTAGTAGTATATCTGACTGAAAGACAGAAAAAGACTTGAAAAAGTTCACTGGCAGGAGATTTTTCAGTTAATAAGTTTAAAATTTTATGGAAGAGTATGATTTTGAGGAATGAAATTAAAAATGAATGATTGTTTTATGTTCTCTCTGATAATGAAACTTATTTACTAAGTAAATATGGTAACCCTGATGTTCTATGTTCATGTTGTCAATAATAATTGGTGGTCCACTTTGTGAAATAACTATCCTTTGCTAAGTAGAAAAGCTAAAGCATTTTCTCCACCTGTACTTTGTAAGAAGGATTTAATAATTTCTTTGATTTTGTTCCTGAGATGTACGTGTGTGTGCAAGTATGTAGTCTCACATAAACCCTCTATTATCTTGATGAATTTTCACTCAGACTTTGACTGCCTTCTCTTCCTGAATTCTTCAGGTTACTTTACTCATTCTGGAGCCATAGGATACACTAGTAATAATTGCTAACTTAATATATCATAATAGGGAGTCACAAACCTCTCCCTCGTACGAAGACATTTTATACAATCTTCCTGGTAATTTCACCAAACCGCAGACCCCTCCATGTTTGGTCCTCTCTACCTCCAATTTCTACCCTTTCTTTGCTAACATTAGGATGTAAATACCATCAGTTTTATTGACCTAATTTAGGACAACAAAATTTTCTCTGTACCCTTATTACATCTATTCTTTTCTTTTATTCTAAACTAATCTATAGTTAATTTTTTCTAATTATAGAAAATCCTTCACATTCACGAGGACAGTATCTGCTCATCTTTGCTAATCTTCAAGTACTATCTGTTCAGAGATAGGGTCCTTAGCTACAAAAAGAAATATTATATGATTTGGGCTTCCAAGATGTTATTCACAAATACAATTTTGTTCAGTAGATGAAGCAATAAACATGAATTAAAGCAAAAAAAAAAACTACAGTTGATATAAAGAGCATTCATGGCATTCAACACTTAATATACATCCCTCCCAATAGACTGGCAAGGCATAGGATAAAGTTAGGCCTAGAATTAAATTTAAGATTCAAGTAGTGAAGTATCCTTAGGATATAGGTAAGGGAAAATGAAGACCATTTGAAACTATCAAGAAAGACTTTTTAGAAGGGGTAAGACTGAGGTAATACTAAAAGATGTGTCATGAGAAGATATAAATAACATAGTAAATAAATCCTTGACCCAAATTTGAGCATCAAGTGAAAATGACCCTGTAAAGCCTTTGACAACTTCATGGATAAAAACAGCTTGGGAACTTCATAGACTCAAAACAAACTTTACAAGACTGAAGGGGCTGCTTTAAAACAAGGAAAATCTGATAAACACAAAACTTCTACAGATAAATAGGACCAAACTCCATAATAAGAATAATATCACTTTGAGCTAGAGTGATAGTACAGTAGCTAGAACTTGCCTTGCATGTGATCAACTTGGGTCTGATCCCTTGCATCCTATATAGTCACCCAAGCCTGCCAGGAGTAATAGCTGAGCACAGAGCCAGGAGTTAACTCCTGAACACCAGCAGGTGTATTCCCCTCCCACCAAAAAAAACCCTCATTCAATGTTAACAGTCTAAAAGCACCAGAGATTCAGTATAGGGGCTAGAGCAATGGCATAATAGGTATGGTGTTTGGTCTCCTGAGCCTGCCAGGACTAATTTCTGAGCATAGATCTAGGAGTAACCCTTGAGCACTGCTATCTGTGGCCAGAACAAAACAAAACAAAGAGAAACGAGACATGGTGTAACTGGATGGATTAGGAAATTCTATCCAACTATTTGCTGCCCACAAGAAACATCTTTTTTTTTTGGGGGGGGGGCCACACCCAGTGATGCTCAGGGGTTACTCCTGGCTATGCGTTCAGAAGTCGCTCCTGGCTTGGGGGACCATATGGGAAACCGGGGGATCTAACTGCGATCCGTCCTAGGCTAGCGCAGGCAAGGCAGGCACCTTACCTCCAGCGCTACCGCCCGGCCCCCTACAAGAAACATCTTAAATAGTTAGAACAAACACAAACTCAAAACCAAAGGTTGGAAGACAATATTTTAAGAAACAAAATCACAAAAAAAGGTGATGTGACTATACTTGTACCAGATGACATAGATTTCAGGAAGAACTCACACTTCTAAACTATATATGCATCTAACAAGGGACTAGCAAAATACTTAAAACAACTGGTAACAGACATAAAGGAAGACATTACTAGCAAGACAAAAATAGTTAAAGTTCAACTCTACTCTGGCATCTCTTGATAGATTGATTAGACTGAAACTCAGCAGCATAATAGCTTTGAAAGAATAATTGGAAGAAATATAATATATATCTTATAATACTTGGAAGATATATAATATATAAATACATATTTATATATTTGGCTGAGCTAAAATTAATTGACTTAACTAAAGTAGTCAAAGACCACACAAAGAAAAAAACACTATTTAAAACAATAAGGAGGGGGGGGGCCCAGGAGATAGCATGGAGGTAAGGCGTTTGCCTTTCATGCAAAAGGTCATCGGTTCGAATCCCGGTGCCCCATATGGTCCCCCGTGCCTGCCAGGAGCAATTTCTGAGCATGGAGCCAGGAGTAACCCCTGAGCACTGCCAGGTGTGACCCCCCCCAAAAAAACAAGCAAGCAAACAAACAAAAAAAACAAAACAATAAGGAGGGGCCAGAGTGATAGCACTGTGGGTAGGGCATTTACTTTGCACATAGCCGACCTGAGTTCAATCCCCAGTATCCCAAATATTCCCCCTAGTCCACCTGTAGTGAATACTGACACAGAGCCAGGAGTAACCCCCATGTATTGCTGGATGTAGCCCCAAAAAACAAACAAAAAAACCCCAATAAAGGATACTATTGAGGATAATAGAAGATATAGAAATAGAAATATACTCCCAGATCTGAATTGGGAGAATTAACTGTCAAAATGGCAATACTCCCAAAGTATTACACAGTTTCAAAGCAGTCCCTATAGGAAACCCAAGATATTTTTTTTTTACAAAGAAATAGATTAAGTACTTCTGAAATCTATATGGCACAATAAACCCTTCTAAATAGCCAAATAAATCCTTGGAAATATTGGTTGGCTTCACTTTTCTCAACTTCAGATATATTACAAATCAGAAGTAATAAAACAGTGTGATAATGAAATAAAAACAGGCCCTTAGCTCATTGGAATAGAATGGAAAATCCATAAAAAAAAGAATGGAAAATTCAGAGATAGTGACTCAGATATATGGTCAGTAAATATTCAATAAAGGAACAAAGTACCTGTGCTAGATCAAAGAAATCCTTTTCAAGAAATTGTATTGGAAAAAACTGGTTGGCCATGTGCAATAAATGAATTCAAACATTTTTCTAACACTATGCATGAATGTCAAGTCAAAGTGGATTAAAGATCTTGATATCAGACCTGAGTCCACAGATCAGATTGAGGAAAATACAGACAGAATTGTTCATGGCAGTGAGGCTTGAGGAATCTTTAAGGATGATATACTATCAACCAGGCAAATGGAAGCAAAGATAAATTAAATAAAGAAGCTTCTGCACCTCAGAGAAAATGAGGACTATAATAAAAAAACAGACTATAGACTGAGAGAAATTATTTGCCCTATACACATCTGATAAAGGATTAAAATTCAAGATATATGGAACGCTAGTAGAACCCCACAAGAAAAAATAGTCCAACCTTGTCAAAAAATGGAAAGAAGGGATGAACAGAAACCTCTAAAAATAAATACAAATGACCAAAATCATATGAAATATGCTCTCTATGATTAATCACCAGGGAAACACCAATTGAAACAATAATGAGGGATTTGTTGAGGACACTTAAGTCCCCAGAATAGAGTGAATAGAAGGAAAGAAATTGAGGGTAAGAAGAGAAAGACATATGAAATGATGGAGGACAGAACCAAGGTGTCTCATGTGCATCGGTGGTATCAAGAAAAAACAGAACTGGGGCCAGAGTGGTGGCACAATTGGTTAGGCATCTATCTGCCTTGCCCACACTAGCTTAGGAAGAACTTAGTTCAATCCTCCCCAGTCCCATATGGTCACCCATATGGATTGTTTTCTGAGCTGACAGCCAGGAGTAACTCCTGAGCATCACAGGGTGTGGCCCCAAAACAAAACAAAATAAACAAAAGAAAGGACAGAACTAAATATCTAAGCCACAGAATCAACAATATTGAAATTATGAGACCCAAACTTTAACAACCAAACTTAAAAACAGGCCTGCTATGATATCAGGCAGAAGCGGGGGAGGGGGGCGGGTGATACCATGTAATGGACTATGGGATCATTGGTAGAGGTAGGTTGACAATGGTGGTGATATTGGTGCTAAAACTTTGTTTTCTAAAATCCAACTATGAATAACTTTGTAAATTATAATGGTTTAAATGAAAAACTAACAACAACAACAATCATGAGATATCATTTCACATACTCATCTAAAAGAACAACAAAAATCAGTATTTATGTGGATGCAGAGGAATAAGGAACCTCATTTGTTGTTGGTGAAAATGTTGACTGGTCTAACCTTTTTGGACAATATGTACATTCTTAAAAAAACTAGGAATTCAGCACACATTATGAATATACTCCAAAGTTCTTAAAACACAGAAAAGACATCTACACTCATATGTTTATTGCAGCATTATTCATAATATCCAAAATCTGGAAACAACTCAAATGCTCAAGAGAGATGACTGGATAAATAAGCTATGGTACCTATATACACAATGGAATAATACCTGACCAATAAAGAGATGAAATCATTGTAATTGGTTGTATCTGGAGATCCATAGATAAAACTGGAAAGTATCATGCTGAATGAAATAAGACAGAGGAGAGGGATAGACAACAAATGATCTAATTCATGAAGGGTATAAAGAACCATAGTAGGGGAAAAACTAAAGTCTAAAGGTAATAGAAACAACAGAACTGGTCCTTAGTAGGAGGTTTGCTTCTCTGGGGAGAAGTGGGGTAGGTCAGGGAAAGAATTAACCATTTTAGAGAGAAGTGGTCACTTTGTGCCATGACTAGATACTGAAAAGCTGTAAAATGACACGTATGATATCTTATGAGCAACAATATTTTTAAACCATTGTGCCTAAAGGGAGGTGAAGCGCTTCTCATAGTGGCAGGCTGGGAGATAGGAGGGGAAACTGGAAGCATTGTTGGAGAGTAGACACTGGTGAAGTGATTGGTGTTCTAATATTGTACTTGCAACTTAATCAAGAATAACTTTGAAATTCAAGATGATTTGTTAAAAATATAAAGGAAAAAAAGAGGTTTAAGCAGTTATCAGAAGTCTGTTAGAAGATGGGGAGTTGGCCAAATACCCAGTCAGAGACACAGATTCTAGACTCTGTTAGGAAAGTGATTAAGAGCTGACTCGAGGCACCAGAAGTACAGTTAAAAGGAAGGCAAGACTCCTACATAGAAAAGAAAATCTGTGGCCCAGTTTCCAGATGTAGGCCATAAGACAGGGTTTGGTTCTTAAATTCAGACTTAAAAACTAGAGCAAGCTAGAAATTTCATGTCATTCTGCAACTTAACTTGCAAATATCTACATATTAAAAACCATTCATTGCAGCACTGTTGAAATAATATGAAACAGAGAATAAAGGAAAATGCTCATTAGTGGGATTTGGATAATATAAATGAGCATATATCTAACAAAAGAAATGTGTTGCTGGTCTTAAAATGAGATATTGGGGTTGGGGAGATAGTTCAGGATGGTGGAGTGCATAATTTGTATGTGCTAGGACCCAGTTTGATCCCTAACATTGCATGAATGGTAGCCCTCATGGACTCCAGCAGCACTGGACCCATAGAACATTGCAGCACTGCCCAGAGCCCAGAAATATGAGCACCATACCTGGGAGATTGTCCTCTGAGGAGGTTCAAGTGAAAAAATAATAAATCAATGAAGTAACTAGGCTTTATGAGTATAAAAGGTTTACAAAATACATTATTAATTAGAAACTATTGAAATAAAGGACAGTATGAGCAGTTTGATATCAGCAGTAGACACATATTATCTATAATAAATAATCTCCAGCTCACACACATCTCTCTTGTATATGTATTAAAGTCAAATCAGGAGTAGGAAAAATTAGAAGCATTTTTAGCAGAGGTATTTTATATAGGAATTGGCTAAAATAGTTGCAGAGTTGTATTGGGAAGATGGGTTCATGCTTCATATGTGGGAGACCTGGATTTAATCCCTTGCTTACATTGTCCCCTGAGACACCTCTGAATGGACTCTGCTAACACTGTGCTAGGAGTAGCCCTTAGGAACTTCTGGTTGCTGTCCAAAAGCAAAGCAACATCAATACCAACAAATTATTGCATTTTGAAAAGAGGAAGGTAAGTTTACTCAACAGCAAAAAATATTTCAGGAAACCACTGGCATCTGAAGGAGCAGAAGGAAATGTTATTTAACCAGAAGGGCAAAGTTGCTGTGGTCTTAGGCTGCTGGAGGATGTGTGGAGGATAATTCCTAAGAACTTCACAATCCCACCAAAATATTCCCTGCATGTGCTTTCCTTTTGGTTCTCATTAGGATGAGGCTGACCTAAAAATTGCAGTATCATGATGTTATTCTTATGCATTTCATGAAATAGGTAAACTATTTCAAGAAGAGAGGCCTGACCTCAATCCTTGAGTTGGCTTTGCTTATTTTTAGATATACTTTTCTTCTGTAGATGTTGAAAGATGACAAGAAACACTTAATTTTGCTTAGCGAGTTAGGTCAGTGGAGAGAGGATAATATAATATTTATGACAAGATAATTTATAGTAGTAATCTACAAATGGTTTTATTTAACTTTTCTGAAGAGAGGAGTATGTTTAAAACTGTGGAAAGTATGAGTTAGTTTTTTAAGATTAACCTCCCAAGTAGATATGTGTAGAATATTTTAAGAGACAAGTATGTTACCTCTTTTAGTAGTCAACTGAGTCAATTTCATCATAAAGATTGTATGGAAATTTCCTTGGTCTCCACTTGCGATTCTCCCCATCTCATCTGTCTCTTACTCCATCTCATTTCCTGGTACTAACTCTAATCAGGCTTCTTCTACTGAAAATATGCCTCACCTTGAAACACAGATGTCTCAAGCTTCCCATGTCTGGCTTCAATATTACAATGATGTAGGGGCATCATGAGAAATCATGCACATTTACAATGGCAGATGGAAATGCTATTTTTTCTATGCTGGGGAGAAGCAAATTGATGGGTTGTTGCCTATAGAAAAATGTTCTGCTTCTTGCCTCCCACCTCAATTGGGTATCCCTGAGTATCACAAGATAATATTCATAATAAGGAAGAGAGCATCCAGAAATTCACCTTTTTATTTACTTGCTTGTTTCTCTGCTTTGCTCCCAGACCTGTCTTTTGAATTTACTACTCAGTTTTACTCTTTGTTGTGGTGGTGTTGTTTTGTGGCTGCACCTAGTGATGCTCAGGGGTTACTCCTAATATTGCAATCCAGAATTTCTCCTGACTATGCTCGGGGACCAGATAGGATGCTGGCGATAGAATCCTGATTGGCTGCATGCAAAGCAAACACCTTTTCCCACTGTATTATCTCTTTGGCTCCATGAATCTATTCCTCAGTAAAGTATTTAAACTAATTTAATTTAGTCTCTGCTTTTGGGGGAACCCAATTTAAGACAATTTCCAATAAATAGTACTGGGT
>PVKC010044058.1:0-11660 GCA_004027635.1 Crocidura indochinensis | reverse complement strand
CTGGTGAATGTAAAAAGCATAGCAGGTCTCCAAGCCTCAAATCCCAAACAGAAAATGGAAAGTATCTCATTACATCTGACACTGATTTCTAGCAGGAAGAATGATAGTGGGTATCTATGAGATTATATAAAATATGATACAAATTCAATTCACCCTGTTTTTCTCTTGGACCTTCACTCAGTGTCCAGTTTCTTTCAAATGAGTTGGAATCTTCAGCACGTGGGCTGGCACCTGCCATGTGACTGCAGCAACCCTTAGGACCTGCTTCTTTCAAATCCTCAATGTGACTCTCTAAACTGATCTCTATTTACAGATGAAAAATGGAGGCAGGCACGCACGTGCGCGCGCACACACACACACACACACACACACACACACACACACACACACACACACACACACCAGGACAAATTCTAGATCTGCCAATAAGTCTTTCAGAGCAAAGCCTGAAGGCAACCAAACAACCTCCATCCTTCCAGAAATATTTATGGCAGAGAATTTGGACAAATGTGATGTATATTGAGGGCTGCTTTCAAATGTGTGGTGAGCTGGAAATAGCTTTCAGCTCATAAAATTAGGGCTGACCTCAAACTTGAACCCTGTAGAGTCTACAGTGTAGGCCACACTTCATGTAAATTCAGAAGACAAAAGTATTTCTGTGCAGGTGCACTTTACTTTGTGCAAAAGATGCATACTCTTTCTCTGCTGAACATAGCCTAGGATTTTTTATTTAAAATCTATTTGAAATGCACCCAAGAGCTGCAAATGGTCAAGCAACATAGGCTGGACTTCTGCAATGCCCTGTAACAGGGTCTGCCTCTTTCTTTTTTCACAAGCATGCATTTCCACCTTCACTCATTGAAATTCCCTAAATAAGAGACTCAGTATTTTTTAGTGGGATGTTGAGTTCATGCCCTTTTTTTGAGTGGAGTGAGGAGTTAGGGCCACATCTGGCAGTACTCAGGGCTTATTCCTGGCTTTGCTCTCAGAAATCACTTCTGGCAGGGATAGGAATCTGTATGTGGTTCCAGGAATCAAACCCAGGTCAGCTATGTGCAAGGCAAGTGCCCTCCCTGCTGTGCTATCACTCCAGCCCACATATACTAGTTATTATTATTAAATGAGGGCAATCATGATGTCAATGACATGCTCCTTTGTTTCAGCCTTTTACTTTGCTTGTCTGATCTGAACACCCAGAACTAGACTTTGTCACAGAGTTTAGACAAATAGAGTCAGGGCAGAGGAAATAGCTAAGACTCAAGCCCCCAAGGTCATAGGTATCTGGATGAAATGTTTAACTCTTCAAGGCTTTGCAGCTAGGTCATTACCTATCAGGGCTTTTGAAAACAGTTTGTGTAAACGTGCAAACATCCAGGGTCTCAGAAAGCTCAGTGGGTCACAGAAGTTGCAAGAAGGTGCCCATTTTTCTACCTTTCACCCTGTCGGTGCACGCGACCTTGGGTTTTATAATCCAAATTGATCTTCCCTAGGAAATCTCTCCCATCCAGCTCTCTCTGCTGTTAAAGATTCATTTTCTTGTGGGTTCACCATCAGCCCTGGGTGTGAGCAGGAACTGGTAGAGGAAGGAGAGGTCATAGCCTTACCTTGACGAGGTTTGGGTCTTGCTAATTTGAGTCTTCTCTTGGGCTCAGCTTTACCTGGCACTGTTTGATTTATCTGCAGGTGTTTGTGAAATCAGTGATCACTTTCTCACTGCTCTGCCACCCCCATCCATTTCAGCTGGTGGTGCCTTTCGGGTGATTTCTTACGCTACCCCTTACTACCTGCTCCAAGCTGACAAATTATCGACTTCATTCATTGCTCCTGACCTGGCCTGGTTACTTCCCAGGGATATAAATGATGCAGTTCAGAGAGATAATGATGCCCTAATAAACATACAGTGTTCTTCTCTTGGCCCTCCTTGTTTGAAATCTAAGTATATCAGACTTGCTCCCCACTGCCATGGCTAAAGCAACGAAGTAGAAAGAGAAAAGGTTGGAGTGGAAGAAATCCACTAACACCAAATAATGAGATCAGAGAATCTCAGCAAACATCTGGTGAGGGTGAAGGGCCCAGGATCTTATTTGTTATGGTGAAAAGGTGAAAGGCACGGAATGGTGAGGGGACACTCAGCTGTGCTCAGGGATCACTCATGGTAAAGCTCAGGAAACCATATAGGGTGCCAGGGATTGAACACAGGTTGGCCATGTGCAAGGCAAATGTCCTCCCCACTGTGCTATTGCTTCAGCCCCTAGGATTTGAGTTTTGATATTAAGTGCCAAGGAGCTTATGTTTGTCCAGAGTTTGTAGGACATAAGTGAAGGGCCCATGTTTCCCTCAGCATAATGGTCACTGATGGAGCCAATTCTAATTGCCCAACCAAATATTTGCTTAGGAGGATCCTAATTTCACTTTGCAAGGAAGTTTGGGATTGCTCCTCTGGCAGTGTGCAGGGGCTACTCCCAACTCTGGGCTACTTGGGAAATTGCTTCCAGCACTGTTCCAGGGACAAACCCGGAATTCCTGCTTCAAAGTCTGCACTCAGCACTTCAGGCTCTCCCTCCAGCCTGAAAACTTTCTTTTAACATTTCAGCTCTACAAATCTTGCCAGATATTCAAAGGGGTACTGTTGCTTCTTGCCTGAGTTCCAACCTGTCTGAAACCACATGGGTTTAAAGAAGTTTGCCCCAGAAGTCATGGAATCCTCCTGACTTCACTGGACCTAGACCCAGCCCCTGGGACAAGGTCTATTCATGGCTACAGAAAAAGCAGTCTAAGCAGAATCTGAAAATGTGCTAAAATCTCTTGCATTCACAAATTCACAACTGGTCTGATGGGGTGCTGCTGGGGCACACCCTGGGTGGTCCCTGTCCTTGGATCCAACATTCCATTAGTAGATAGAACTCCAATGGATAAGATGAGCATGAGTGCCAAGTGTCACATATCAGCCTCCAGACAGACTCTTGGCATGCAGCAAACCAGGATTTTATCCCCGGAACTGCAAATGGTCCCATGAGCACTGGGTCAGGAGTAAGCCTTGACCACCTTCAGGGATGACCTCCAAGCCTCAAATCATAAGCGCTGAGCAGACATTGCCAAGGTAGAAGAATGCTCATCAGAAAACCCTTTCTTCCTAGTTCCAAATCTTCCAGAAAATACCAGAATCGGGCTGGGATCAAAAAGTCAGTTTTGCTTGAGGGAAAACATTTGAGACCTGAGTTCCGGCAGCTTTGCTCCACAGTCCTTTGGGGGCAGCACTTAGCAAAGAAGCTGCTGAGAGCATTGAGTACAGAGAAATTCCCCCCAGAGAATGGGTGGGGGAAAAAAGTCTTTCTCCCTCCTTCTTCCCTTCCAAGAGAGCCTTGCCCCTCTTCAGTCAGACCTGGCTCTGATATCTTTGCCATGGAGATCTAGGAAATCCCAGAGCCAGTGGGTGAGACTGAGGCATAATTAGGTAAGGTTCCAGGGAGGGAGGGAGTGTATATTCACATCAAGATTTGGGTGGTTAGAAAATTCTGGGCAATCAGATGAGGAAGGACACGTGCATGACCTTAGAACTTGAACTTGAAATCAATTTCAGCAGTGTTTGGATTTTTATAGAAGGAAGATTTCTTTGGTAATTGGGGGAGAGAGAAGAAGAGAGAAATACAAGGTGAAAACAAATGGTTGATTACATTCTCTGAGAACCTTCTGGAAATAATAAAGACAGCAGCAGCGCAGCAGCAACAGCAGTAGCTGGTTTTATTCAGTGATTTTCTCTAAGTGCCAGACTCTTCGAAGCACATTACTTCCACAGACTCATTTAATCCTCCTGGTAACCTAGGAAGTAGGGATTATTAGTATGCCCCATTTACATATGAGGAAACAGGCTTGGAGACTTAAAGTAATTTGCCTGAGGTCACTAAAGAGTTATCCAAAAGCTCCATTTAAAATTAAACCTCTGATGAAAGATAAAAGCTTTTGCTTTTTGTCTGAAACAAAGCAAAGCAAAACAGTCCAAGCCCCCCAGTTCCATTAAGCTGGGTAGGCCTGGCGCCCAAGAAACTTTTAAAGGGCCTGTAAAAAGTGTTTTCATTTCTTTCAAAATCAGAGGGGGGGAAAATAAACTTTGAAAGCGAAAGGAAAAAGATCTCCCTTCACATAAAAAAAAAAAAAAGCAGTTTAGAATCCATAATGATTGCCTAAAGAAAACATGGTAATGTTAAAGTATTTTTTAAATTTGCAGAATAAATTTGACTGCTGATATGCTTGTGGCAAGAAGGTGCTGAGCACCGCACAGAAGTCTTTGCCCTCAGTCAGTGTCCCCGGGCTGCCGGGCCATGCAAAACTGTATTGGCATCCAGGTTGCAAAACTGGCAAGGTAAGTGGCAGGTCAGAGGCTTGCTCAGCCCAGATGGCCAGTTTGAAGGAGGACAAGGTGTCATTGAAGCCTTGACCCAGTCCACTGGGTCTAAGCATGGGGTAGCTAAGAAATTTTCCAAGAGCAAGATGGTTTAAGCAAGAACAAAGCGCGTTTATTAAGGACTATTTCACTATTTGAGAATGACACACGGGAGCCTCCAGAGAAAGTGGTGAGCCCCACATTCTTAGGGAACACTTTTTTTTTTTTTTTTTGGTTTTGTGACACTCAGGGGTTACTCCTTGGCTATACGCTCAGAAGTCGCTCCTGGCTTGGGGGACCATATGGGAACCGGGGGATGGAACCGTGGTCTGTCCTAGGCTAACGCAGGCAAGGCAGCAGGCACCTTACCTTCAGCGTCACCGCCCGGCTCCCAGGGAACACTTTTTATAGCATATATTTGGACTGCTTCAGGCAGGAAACTTCTGCTTTTATAGAAGTTTTAGTCAGCCCTTACAGGGGCTGAGCAGGAGCTATGTAGCCAAAACTACTACTAAAACTACTACTACTACAACTACTACTACTACTACTATGATATAAAATTTCTAAACAAAGGGTCTGAGTGATGGTAGGGGGTGGGGCACTTGTCAGGCAGGTGGCTAACCCAGGCTCGATCCCCAGTATCTCCTATGCTTCCCCAAGCATGGACAGTAGTATTTTCTGAATGCAGAGCCAGAAGTAAGCCGTAAGCATTGTGAGTGTGGCCTCAAAACAAAATGAAAACAACAACAACATTTCTAAGCCAGTCACATAAAGAAGATAGATACATAGATACATATAATAATTTGCATCAGTTATGAAATGCTCTGAACCAAACATTTAGAAATAAGAAAATGTGCATAAAATAATTTAAACAGGGCCGAAAATATAGTAGGACTTTTGCCTTGCACGCAGCCTATCCAGGATGGAAGATGGTTCTGATTCCAACATCCCATATGATCCCTCATGCCTGCCAGAAGCGATTTCTGTGTGCAGAGCCAGGAGAAACTCCTGAGCACGGTCAGGTGTGACCCAAAAATACAAAAAAAAAAAGAAAAAAAATTTTTAAACTTATCCCAGGAAGGATAAGAAGTATGATTAGTTCTAGGAATTTGGGATACAAAGACAGAGGACGAGTATTTTGCTGGGCCAAATTGCTTAGTCAGGGGTGCCAAGGTACTTCTAGGAACTATAGAACAGAATAAGCAACAGTGACCACAGTTGATTCTCTTAGCTAGAAGAATCCCAGCCTGCTAAGCCTTTGAAATGGGGGATGAAGTTAAACATCTTTTTAGGAGGTTCTTGCTAGACCATTTTATTGTCCCCTTCCTGGAATTTTCCACCCACACACTGTCCTATACAAGCCCAGGAATGAAACTGAAATGATTTTTCAGGAATTTAAAATATTATAATAGCAAGGTTACAGGACAAGAAACTGGCAGGTGCTGAACTGGGGCCTCTGGGGGTTTGGGGATGTAGATGGGGAGGAGCCTAATTCCTGCCTACTGGCTTCTTGAATGCTAATATAAGGTTAGAGTTTATTTCTATTCATGAAAACTAGTGGCAAAGAATTTTAAGGCCATTTTAGCTAGAAGACTGGTTTTGGTTCCCCCACCCCCCACTAATTCCTCGCCAAACACAGTGTGATTTTCCAATGAAGTGATGGACACAAGTGCTTGAATTGGGAGGCCTCCAACTGAACACTTAATTATGAGGCTACATTTGAAAGGGATAACATTCTGTAATGGAACCCTTTTCATGGCAAAGGACAAGATGCCTTGGGACCTGTATGGGTTTCTTAACTAGATAGGAATAGGAGGCTAAGGAGAATAAGATATGGTCAGATATGGCTGAATTTACGAGTTCAACCTATTTCCTCTGTGCCAGTTTCATTCTCAAAAGATACACTCTTTAGGGAGGTGTCCCCTGAGCCAGGCCCAGCAGAAACAAAAGACTACTTTCTTGGTGATCGCTGAAATTCTACAACTATCCCATTTTAGAGCTACTTAGAGTCTATCTCAGAATGTTCACTGTGGCCTGGTTGGAGAGTTAAAACACTCCAAATATCTTGAGATTAGGTCACATGCTCCTGAGGAAGCAGTGAGATAAAGAGACATACCCTGAACCACAAAGACTGAAATGAGAGAAAAGGGGTGTTATTGCAAAGGCAAATCTAAAACAATATGTTGTCAAAGAAAACAGCATGTGATGTGGAAAAGAATAAAAGATGTCCAGGTCAAGGCATCATTGAAAGTGTGGCTGAACCCAAACAAAGCAATCAGTGCTTTTGTTCACAAAGTGGGCTTAGTAGGAAATATCAAAAGACAGTTGGAAAAGAGCACAAGACTCGCTTACACCTTCTTCAACCAAAATCAGAGCTAACTTTTACATGGACCAAATAGAGGCCCCTGGGACCTGCCTCATATGGTCTGCTGTTCAGTGACATCTGCTTATTAGCTAAGCTGTATCAATGATTGATAGATGATAGATGGATAGATAGATAAAGAGAGAGAGAGAGATAGATAGATAGATAGATAGATAGATAGATAGATAGATAGATAGATAGATAGATAGATAGATAGATAGATAGATAGGGAGATAGAATTTATAACTCTATTTTTTGGCTTTTGGGGTCACACCCAGTGTGCTCAGGGGTTACTCCTGGCTCTGCACTCAGAAATCACTCCTAGCAGATTAGGGGGACCATATGGGATGGCAGAAATTGAACCCAGGTCTGTCCCTGGTCAGCCACATGCAAAGTAAATGCCCTACTGCTGTGCTATCTCTCAGGCCCTATTATTAAAGTTTATGGTAATGGAAAAAAGATACTGTACCCCAGCAGTACCAAAGTGTTCATGAACCTCCATTACTGTTCCTATGTCATCTTCAGTCTGATCTTCATTTCTCCCCATATCATCTCCCCCACCACCACTGCTTAATAATCAGTTTTGTAATCCAAAGTCAATGATTTGTCATTGTTTGATATTATCTATTCCTTTGGTTTTGTTTCTCTATATTTTACAGATGAGTGGAATATTTGTCCTCCCTCTGGCTTACTTTGCTTAACATATTATCCTCCAGTTTCATTCAAGTTAGTGCAGACTGCAAGATTTCATCTTTTCTTACAGTTTCATAATATTCCATTGTATCTATAGACCACAGCTTTTTTCTCCATTCACCCGTCATTTGACACTTCCATATTATGGCTCTTGTATTAAGTGCTTCAATGAACATAGGAGCGTATGCATCTTTTTTTAAAAAAAATTTTTTGTGTGTTTAGGGTAGTAGATACCAGGAAGTGAAATCACTGGGTCTTAGGGGAGTTCTATTACAATTTTTGAAGAATCATTCTACTATTTTGCCTAGAGACTGAGCCAGATATCATTCTTGTCCACAGTGAATGAGGCTTTCTGTTTTTGTCACATACCCACTAAGGCTGAGAAATCTCCATCTTCCATCTGCTAAGGTGCATCAGGGACATTTTTTCCTGTCAAATTCAATGCATGCTGGATCCTATAGTCTAACCATTGTACATGCTCTGACCTTTTTTTTTTTTTTTTTGTTTTTGGGTCACACCCGTCAGTGCTCAGGGGTTATTCCTGGCTCCATGCTCAAAAATTGCTCCTGGCAAGCACGGGGACCATATGGGATGCCGGGATTCGAACCAATGACCTTCTGCATGAAAGGCAAACGCCTTACCTCCATGCTATCTCTCTGGTCCATGCTCTGACCTCTTAAACAGAGCTTCTATTTATTAGTTCTACTGTATGGAAGATAAATTTTCAGTTTCCCTTTATAGGAATTGATGACCTGTTAAAAAAACTTTTAGGGCTAGAGCAATAGTGCACTTGCTTTACGCACAACTTACACAGGTTCAAGCTGCTCCTCATATAATCATTCAGATATCACCAGGAGTGATATGAACCTCCATTACTGTTCCTATGTCATCTTCAGTCTGATCTTCATTTCTTCCCATATCCTGAGTGCAAAGCCAGGAGTAAACCTGAGCACCACTGGCTCCGGCCCCAAAACCAAAATAAACAAGCAAAAACTTCCAAACAATAAAAGAAAGACTTTTAAATACACTAATGGCTAGAAGTTTAAATCATTTTCTTACCTTGCCTTGAAAAATCATGCAAATGGGACCTTCCAGTTCTCTTTGAAGTATGATAGCTGGGAGTCTGGATTAGTCCTTGAAGAAAACTAGTCTCATAATCTTATCTGACACTGCACTGGGGTATGCGATAGCCTCTAATTCAAATAATGCTCTGTTCTTCAGGGGTTGATGGCATGGCTAATGATAGCCACCAAAAACAGCACTTTCATTCTTTTCATCATTCAATACAAATAATTGAATTGTATACCATGAGTAAGATAGAACACTAGGCTTTGCACACGGGATACACTCAATGAGGGAAATATTTCCTATAGAAATGGCCTTCATTTCTTTTGATCATGCCTTTATTTGGGAAACCATTAAGAATGTAATCAACAAACTAATTGAATCCTTTTTTATTTTTGCAATTTTATGCCAATGAACACTGATAAACCAAGCTCAATGGCTGAGCTTCACACTTGAAATTTGAATAGCACCTGGAAAAAAAAAAAGACAAAATGAAACTGTTGTTGTCTTGACTTTTGAAGGGCAGCATCAGGTCTTGGCATTGTCACAATGTGTCTGGAAGGATGATTGAATTCAACCTCTATTTTCTGGCTTCCTGTTGAAACTAAGATATTGTGCTGAGTTGGACATAGTATGCTAGATGGGAATGAAGATGGGGATTGGTTACATGGATAAACAATGGATTTTGGCCTTAGGTTGTGTCCAATTTAGTTTACAATGTCCCAAAACTTACCTAATAAGAGACAACTTCAAATTCCAGAGCCAAAAGGTATCCCAAGTCAAATTACTCAGTGATGATATGAAAAAGACCTCTTCTAAATACCAAGGAAGTAATAATGACTTAAAAACATCAGTAAGATCTATGCTTTCGCTGGGTTTACATTTCAGTGGAACAAAGAGGACCATGGATGATTAAATAAATGACTATTAAATACTGGTTATTAAACGGTGGACAAACAACAGTAGCGGAGCTAGAGTTTTGTTGGCTTTATACACTTTGCTAAAGAATATTCAAGGATGCTTCCTTTCGAAAAGTTAAAATACAGGGCCCGGGAGATAGCATGGAGGTAAGGCGTTTGCCTTTCATGCAAAAGGTCATCGGTTCGAATCCAGGTGCCCCATATGGTCCCCCGTGCCTGCCAGGAGCAATTTCTGAGCATAGAGCCAGGAGTAACCCTTGAGCACTGCCGGGTGTGACCCAAAAACCCAAACCCCCCCCAAAAAAAAAGAAAAGTTAAAACACTAATGACTTATGCCGTTATTCATAGTTCAGTTTCTGGTATGCAATGTGCAACACTAATCCCATCACTTGTATCAACTTCTAGTATACTTTTGCTATAGATGTTGTTTTCCAAAGGCAGTGTCACTAAGTGAAGCCTCTGACCTGTGACTTGCTGTAAGATATTTCCAAGAAGCATAGTTTGTCTGTGCTTAAGACATTAGCCATAATTCTTCATGCAAAATGCAAACAAATGTGGAAAGATGCCATCATTGAGAGACATTAGGCATAAGATCCAGCTTAGAAGTGTTGGGTCAGTGGGCCACTGAATTGAGCCTGCAGATTATTTTAGTGCCCTCCAATACTAAGCTATAATCATCAATAGTAATTCTTAAACAATCCTAATTATAGTAACCAAAATAGTCAGAATTGCCACAGAATTGCCACAATTCAACTATCAGGAGCTATGACATCAAAATCAAAGTCTCCATATTTTTTTGCAACACCCCTATGGGTTCTTCGGTTCTGCATCATGAACAACTGTGGCAGAGCTGTGACCACCCCTTTTCTAGGATAGATTCTCCACCATCCACCCAAGATCCCCCTCCACTACATGTAGTCTCTTTGAGTCCATATATGAGTTTAGCAACTAGTATCAGTGTTGTTCTTTTCATAAAGAAAATGGGATGTTCCTGTGTGTTGTGACATCACTGAAGAAGGAAGAGACAGGTGGGAAGAGCTGGTAAGAGCAATGGGAGGAGAGAATATCTTTCTGCAGGAGGGTGAAGAATATTCTAAGCTGCTTGGTTCATGATGCAGTCTTGCTTTCCTGGTTAGCCTCTGAGTTTGCTACTCCCTTTATAGGGCTAGCATGAGATATATGTTGATCAGGCTCCCTTTTCAGCTATTATAAATCCAGTAGAAATATTCTAGAGCCATGAAAAGTCAAAACTCAACCTTTCGCTCACTGCCAGATGGACATTTAACACAGAGCCAAATGGAGCAGTATCTTTCCTTGGGTTCTTTTCTCTTGGCATTTCCAGTGAACACCAGTTTCTCATTTCCCCTCCACTACAGATGTCCAAGAAAACACAGTGTCCAGGTAATGCTATAAATTCCTATAACCCAAAAAAGCAACTATCCCCATCCATCTATTTCTCTGTCCCACTCTCTTACATTTTGAACATGAAAATAACCATGAGCAATTCAGTCCACAACCAGAAATAAAAATTGTGGAGCTTAACATCCCTAAACAGAAAGCAGGTGTAATTAACTCACTTTTTCTCTCCTGTGGTTAGGAAGAACTAAAAATGACCTGTTCCTCCCTGTAGGAACTAAATTGTAAATGAATTGTAAGTTGTAAATGAACCACAATCAACAACTTCAGTCTTACTATAGTTCAAACATGACTCCATTGATCATTGTAATTCAGTCTTAAGGGGCCAAAGACTGTGTTTTCCCAAAGATTGGCAATTGGTGGCTGTCACCATTATCTGGAGGAACTAGAACCCTAGTTTGAACTTAGAGATGACTTTATTGATAATATGGCCCTTGGACCACAAACTCAGAGATTTATTAGGACATACTTGTGTGGGTAGAACAAGCCTCACAGGGAAAATGAAGATCAAAGAAAGAAATAGCACTAAGCCTCAACCAATTATTACGTTGAAAAGTATATGTCCTATGTTACCGCATTATCCACATGTTTCCCTTAAGCCACCAATTTGACTTTTGTTTATACAAAAATTAAACTAAATTTGATTTAGTTAAGAGCAAACTAAATGTGTGTGCGGGCTAGATTAAGCCCTATGCTAGATAGAGCCCTCTGGTTCCAACTCTTCATTTTTGAAAAAGGAAAGAGAAGCCAAAAAAAGAAGGAAGGAAGGAAGGAAGGAAGGAAGGAAGGAAGGAAGGAAGGAAGGAAGGAAGGAAGGAAGGAA
>PVKC010044057.1:0-11670 GCA_004027635.1 Crocidura indochinensis | reverse complement strand
AAATTGCTCCTGGCAGGCATGGGGGACCATATGGGGCACCGGAATTCAAACCGATGACCTTTTGCATGAAAGGCAAACACCTTACCTCCATGCTATCTCCTGGGCCCCAATGGCTTTTTATACACCAATAATAACAGGGAAGAAATGGACATTAAGGAAACAACCCCATTCACAGTAGTGCCACATAAATGGAAATATCTTGGAATTAAGTTGACTAAAGATGTGAAGGACCTATACAAAGAAAACTTTAAAACCCTGCTCCAAGAAATAAGAGAGGACACGTGGAAATGAAAACAGATACCCTGCTCATGGATTGGCAAGATTGACACAATTAAAATGGCAATGCTCCCCAAAGTATTATACAGATTTAATGCAATCCCTCTAAAGATACCCATGACATTCTTCAAAGAAGTGGATCAGACACTTTTGAAATTCATTTGGAACAATAAACAACCTCGAAAAGCTAAAGCAATCCTTGGGAAAAAGTACATGGGATGCATAACTTTCTCCAACTTTAAGCTGTATTGCAAAGCAATAGTTATCAAAACAGCATGGTATTGGAATAAAGACAGACCCTCAGTTCAATGGAATAGGCTTGAATACTCAGAGAATATTCCCCAGACATACAATCACCTAATTTTTGATAAAGGAGTGAGAAATCCAAATGGAGCAAAGAAAGCCTCTTCATCAAGTGATCTTGGCACAACTGGCTAGCCACTTGCAAAAAATTGAAATTAAACCTCCAGCTAACAGCATGTATGAAGGTAGAATCCAAATGGATTAAAGACCTTGATATCAGACCTGATACCATAAGGTACATAGAACAACACGGAGGTAAAACATTCCATGACATTGAGACTAAAGGCATCTTTATTTAGTTATTAGGAGTATTTGAGCATTCTCCAAACAGTGAAAGTAGAGATTAACAAATGGGAATATATTAAGCCAAGAAGTTTCTACACCTCAAAGGTGTCCAGGATACAAGAGCTACCCACTGAATGGGAGAAACTAATCACCCAATACCCATCAGATAAGGGGCCAATATCCAAAATATACAGGGCACTGACAAAACTTTACAAGAAAAAAAACACATCTAATCCCATCAAAAAATGGGAGAAGAAATGAAAGGATGCTTTGATAAAAAAGAAATACAAATGGCCAAAAGGCACATGAAAAAATGCTCTTCATCACTAATCATCAGGGAGATGTAAATCAAAACAATGATGAGATACCATCTCACACCACAGAGATTAGCGTACATCACAAAGAATGAGAACAATCAGTGCTGGCAGGGATGTGGAGAGAAAGGAACTCTTATCCACTGCTGGAGGGAATGCCGAATAGTCCAACCTCTGTGGAAAACGATATGGAGATTCCTCCAAAATCTGGAAATTGAGCTCCCATTCGACCCAGCTATTCCACTCCTAGGGATATACTCTAAGAACACAAGAATACAATACAAAAACCCCTTCCTCACACCTATATTTATTGCAGCACTATTCACAATAGCCAGGCTCTGGAAACAACCAAGATGCCCTTCAACAGATGAATGGCTAAAGAAACTGTGGTACATATACACAATGGAATATTATGCAGCCGCCAGAAGAGATGAAGTCATGAAATTTTCCTTTACACGGATGTACATGAATCTACCATGCTGAGTGAAATAAGACAGAGAGAGAGAGAAAGACACAATGGTTTTACTTATTTATGGGTTTTAAGAAAAATAAAAGACATTTTTGCAATAATTTTAAAGACAAAAGAGAGGAGGGCTGGAAGTTCCAGTTCACCTCATAAAACTCACCACAAAGAGTGATGAGCTTAGTTAGAGAATTAACTACATTGAGAACTATCCTAACAATTAGAATGTATGAGGGAAATAGAAAGCCTGTGTAGAGTACAGGCTGGGGTCGTGGTGGGGTGAGGAGGAGGGAGAATTGAGACATTGGTGATGGGAATGCTGCACTGGTGATTGGGGGTGTTCTTTACATGACAGAAACACAAAAAAATCATGTTTTTAATCAAGGTGTTTAAATAAAATATTAAAAATATTATTAAAAAAAGAAAATTGTATACTTGAAACTAAATCATAACTTTTAAATTCATGGTAATTAAAAATACATAAAGAAGGGCCTGGAGAGATAGTACAGTCATGTTTGCCTTGCAAGCAGCTGATCCAGGACCAAAGATGGTTGGTTCGAATCCCAGTGTCCCATATGGTCCCCTGTGCCTGCCAGGAGCTATTTCTGAGCAGACAGCCAGGAGTAACCCCTGAGCACCAACGGGTGTGGCCCAAAAAACAAAACAAAACAAAACAAAAATACATAAAGATACTTTGTTTCGTTTTTGATTCTTCATTCAACAATTTAGCACAGAACTATTTTGAAGCAGTGAATATTTTATAATTAATTAACAATTTTGTTCACTTAATTATCAATAGTTTGTGTTTGACAACTTGCCAACTACCTTAGGTCCTGTATGGACTGCTATGCTATCTCTCTGGCCCCAGTCTGAGACATTTCTTTATCACATTATTTTTTACAGCATGCATTTTACTGATTGTGATTACTAATTGTACTTATTGAGGTTTCCAAGTTTATTAACACATATCTTAGTATATGTGTTACCACCACAATGTTTATATTTATTTATTTTGTCTTTTATTTTGTTTTGTCTTTTTGAGTACTGGGTAACTCCTGACTCTACGCTCAGAAATTACTCCTGACAAGCTCGGGGGACCATATGGGATGCTGGGATTTGAACCACTGTCCTTCGCATGCAAGGCAAACGCCTTACCTCCATGCTATCTCTTCGGCCCCTGTCTTTATTTTTTTAATCGTTTTTGTCTTCTTTACTCTATTTTATTCTTCTACTTATAATGTATCGTTTTAGTTTCCTAGTTCTTCTTTACCCCAGTTTTTCTAACTCAGGAGTGGATTAATTTATTTTATTGTTGTCTTTTGGTTTATCTTTCCATTCTATTCTTTTTTTGTTTTGTTTTTTTGGTTTTTTGGGGGGCCACACCCGGTGATGCTCAGGGGTTACTCCTGGCTATGCGCTCAGAAGTCTCTCCTGGCTTGGGGGACCATATGGGAAACCGGGGGATCGAACCTCGGTCTGTCCTAGGCTAGTGCAGGCAAGGCAGACACCTACCTCCAGTGCCACTGCGTAGCCCCATCATTCTATTCTTTTATTTCAATACATCCTTCCCTTATAGTGATTGTAATGATGTTCAGGATAGTTTCAAAATGGTCTAATTGGAAATAATGTTATAAGCAAAATGACTATACTTTTCTCACATTTTTAAAATTTTTTTCTTTTAGGTATTAAAAGATGGACGATTGATAAGCAAGAATGGAACATCCCAGCCCATACTAACATTGTCCTTATTTGGAAGATGGTACACTAAGGATGCAAGTTCTGCCTCAGTTGCGACCAGCAATTTAGCAACTACTTACCTCATTGGATCCACAGTAGTAATGACTATGGCTTTCAAAGTGTTCTGATAGTCTGAGACATTTCTTTTGGGGGGAGCCCACACCTGGCAGTGCTCAGGGGTTACTCCTGGCCATCTGCTCAGAAATAGCTCCTAGCAGACACGGGGGAACCTATAGGATGCCTGAAGTCGAACCAACTACCTTAGGTCCTGTATCGGGTGCTTGCAAGGCAAACACTGCTGTGCTATCTCTCTGACCCCAGTCTGAGATATTTCTTTATCACATTATTTTTACAGCATGCATCTTACTGATTGTGATTACTAATTGTACTTATTGAGGTTTCCAAGTTTACTAAGAAATTTTGAAAGGTATTCTGAATATTATAGATCAATGATATCTGAACTCATTTATAAATTTTCTTTTCAAGAGTTCTTAAAATGTATTTTTCCAGCTTCTTGATTATTCTCAAATGTTGCATTATGATATCATGGAAATCACATGGATATTGGGTTTGAAAAATAAGAATTAAATCCTAATTCTAGTCTTATTTGTTATGTGTGCTTATGTTTGGGAGAAAATAAGTGAGAGTTTCAGAACCATTATAGTGGTTCTCTTGAAAGGTTCAAGAGAAAAATGTAATTATGGGTATTGAAATGATTATATATTTATTTGTTCATTTTGATGAAATTTCCTGGTGGTGCTCAGTGGGACCCGGCGGCCAGTGAGTCACAGTGCAGAGTTAGGGCTTAAAGATGTAGTGAAGTGTTGGAATATTTTTCTCTGGAACTTCCAAGATTATTCCTAGAGAAGTTCTGGAGATCAGATTGTATCAGGAAATGAACCTTGATTGAGCATGTGCTCTAATTCTGTCCTATAACTTGGCCTGGAAATTGAAAAGTTAATTATCACATTCCAAGGGCAATTGGACTTATCTAGTTTTCTCTGCTAGTGATTGGAAACTGGGAAGAATGACTGAATTTCACTAAGTTGATCATTTTTGGGGCCAGAGAGATAGCATGGAGGTAAGGTGTTTAACTTTCATGCAGAAGGACAGTGGTTCGAATCCCAGCATCCCATATGGTCCCTCGAGCCTGCCAGGGGTGATTTCTGAGCATAGAGCCAGGAGTAAACCCCTGAGCGCTACTGGGTGTGACCCAAAAACCAAAAAAAAAAAAATAGTTGATAATGTTCATGGTTATATTAACAGTGAAAGTTGTTTTGAATTTTATTTGAGGAAATAACAGATAGTTCAAGTGCAAAACAAAGGAGTCCAAGGAATTGAGCCTTTTACTAAACCCACTGAAGCTGTAGAATAGTTTAATAGGCACAAATCCCATTATACACAGATCATAGCTTAAAGGTAACACCTATGATCAACATTGGGTAGTCATACTTTCTCAAAATGAATTTCATGCTTCTTGAAATCTAAATGTATTTATCATTGATCATTTAACACAGATAGTCCTAAAGTTTCAGAAATCACTATATTTTCGATCATAATTATTTTGTTTACTTTTTAATAGATTTAAACAAATTTAAGTAAATAAATAAAATTAAGTATTTTGTTCTACTTATATATTTCCTTATACATATTTACTTTTTAATAAATTTAAAATTGAAGAACCATCATATTAACTTATGTATGTAAGTTAAATGCTCTTTTGAAATGAAGTAGGACATAAAGGCAGTAAAATTTGAAGAGTATGACAAATTAACTTTGAGAACTTTTATATATTCCCTGTGTTCAATATTTTTACATCAGAGATGGTCATTTTAATGGGGTAGTGACTGTGCATGTATACATTGACTCCATACTCCAAATCACATAATCATCAAAATTGCATTATTTTTTACTGTTAAGTAGGAAACATTTCAAATTTGCTAGATTTCCTTGAGAAAGTTAGTGATTATTCAATAATTTTATAATGTGCATATTGGGTCTCTATTTACCCAAGTTAAAATGTTGACAAAAGACCCGAAACCCATGGAAATAAGCAAAAAGATTACACAGTGTTAGAGACAATTCTTCTGCATTACACTTAGAATTCTTAGTTCTGCTTCATTTTATTGAAGATGAAAAGCAAAACAAGGTCAGAGAGAGAGAGCCACAGAGAGAGATAGAGAGAGGTAGAGAGAGAGGTAGAGAGCACAGCGGTATGGCGTTTGCCTTGCATGCAGCTGATCCAGGACAGACAATGGTTCAAATTCCAGCAACCCATGTGGTCCTCTGTGCCTACCAGAAGCAATTTCTGAGGGCAGAGCCAGGAGTAACCCCTGACTGCCGCCAGGTGTGACCCCCCCAAAAAAAGATAAAAATAACTCCCCAAACAACAGCAAAAATAAAACGAACTGAGTTAGTGACAAAGTCCAGAGTGAGCAGGTGTGTGGATTAGTGTGCACGGAGGCACAGTGCTAGGTCTGGGGGTGAGACTCCCCTACTTCGAGACCCACCTTTCTATTGTCTTGCCCCTCCCGGTTCCCCCATAATAAGGTGCTTTCTGGACCCATTGTAACTGTGGCTGAAGAGCAACCCCAGGTCGTATTGTTCGTGAAGGATGGCAGTGATGAGTTGAAGACTGGAAACTGACCCTTCTCTTAGACTCTGGATGGTAGTCTGACTTTAATGTCACCAATGTTGACATCGAGAGGCAGACTGAGATGGTACAGATGATATCTGTGCCCTGATAGGAGAGGGCTTCCATTCCTCCTATACAGCAATAAGTATACACAAAAGTCAAAAAGACTGAGGAGTTTGTGGAGACAGAGCTGTGCCCCCAAGGTACCCCAGACTGGAAGTTTTGAATCCTGAATCCAATCCAGGTGGACTGGACAAATTTGCCAAATTTTCTGCCTACATCAAGAATTCAAACCTAACACGTAAGAGCAACTTGAAGGAAGGGCTCTGAAAGTTCTGAAAATTTTAAACAAGTACTTGAGATCCCCACTCCTAGAGGAAATGGATCAGACCAGTGCTGAGGATGAGGGAATCTGTCAGAGGAACATTCTGGATGGCAAGAAAATCACTCTGGATGATTGCAACCTGTTGTCAAAGCTCTGCATCAGGAGTACTCCAATTTTTTAAATAGGGGGCCAGTTCACTGCCCCTCAGACCGTTGGAGGGTCAGACGATAGTAAAAACAAAAATTATGAAAAAATTCCTATGCACATTGCATATCGCTTATTTTGAAGCTAAGAAACAAAACGGGAACAAATACAATATTTAATATGAAGTAAAATTAAATCAACAAACACTAGTCTTTCAATGGGAACTATGGGCCTGCTTTTGGATGAGATGGTCAAGGTTCGGTTCCATATTTGTCACTGATAGTCCTAACAAATGATGCGAGTGTGTATCTGTTAGTCTTGATCTGGTGGGAAATTTCGAATGTTTC
The DNA here is from genome assembly GCA_004027635.1 of Crocidura indochinensis. Lineage (NCBI taxonomy): Eukaryota > Metazoa > Chordata > Mammalia > Eulipotyphla > Soricidae > Crocidura > Crocidura indochinensis. The sequence goes on along the minus strand of PVKC010044057.1, from coordinate 4,841 downwards.
ATTCTAGAAGAAGTCTGTTCACAGACATGAAGTGCTGCCAAAGATGGTTGCCATTTTGAATGCTTCGGTCCTAAGATGAGGCTATGTCTCAATGGGGATATATGCATAAAAATTAAGAAGATTGTTTAATTTGAATGCATCTTTCACAGTCACAATTCTACAGTTCAGCCAGTTTCATTTGGTAAATCGTATCCACATTTTCTTTTCTTTTTTTTTTTTGGTTTTTGGGCCACACCCGGTGGTGCTCAGGGGTCACTCCTGGCTATCTGCTCAGAAATAGCTCCTGGCTGGCACAGGGGCCCATATGGGACACTGGGGGATCGAACCAAGGTCCATCCAAGGCTAGCACAGGCAGGGCACCACCTGGTCCCAGTATCCACATATTCAATGTCAATAAAAAATGGGTTACAATAAGCTGTATGTCCTGTTAGAGGAGATAAAACTCTTTAAATCTAATTTGAAACTCTTTTTGCTATATTTGCAGTGAATATACAAGTTTCATTTGGGAATGCAACCAATGTTTTTTTTTTTTTTCCGCTAACATATTTTGAGTTGTGGAGAGATGGCAGAAGTTTCCCCCCTTCGCTTGTTTGCTGGGGAGGCCTAGTCTTACTTCAAATGCTTTGACATGTGATTGCATTTCACAAATGGGTTTACCCTTTCCTTGAAGTTGCTCATTGAAATAGTTGAGTAGCTCTGTTACATCTGTCAGAAAGGCAAGGTGCCATTTCCATTCTGCATCATTTAGCTCCGGTACTTTGTTTTTCAAAAGCAGAAAAGTTGTAATCTGTGGAAGTAACTCATAGAAATGCTTCAAAACTTTCCCTTGACTCAGCCAGACGACTTCAGTATGATACAGAACACAGTCAACATTTAGCTCAGACAAAAATTCTTGAAATTATCTGTGGTTTAGTGCATAAACTCTAATAAAGTCAACACAAGATACCACAATTTTCATAATAGAGTCCCACTTCAGTGATTTCCAACATAGCACTCATTGGTGGATGAGGCAGAGTATGGCTACTGGAAGAGAAGGGTTATTTTTGTCCATGTCTTGGTTTTTTTGTTTTGTTTTGGGTTTTTTTTTGGGGGGGTCACACCCGGCAGTGCTAAGGGGTTACTCCTGGCTCCATGCTCAGAAATTGCTCTCCTGGCAGGCACGGGGGACCATATGGGGCACCGGGATTCGAACTGATGACCTTTTGCATGAAAGGCAAATGCCTTACCTCCATGCTATCTCCCGGGCCCCCCATGTCATGGTTAATTCGAGCAAGTACTCCTTTCTTAGACCCATCTATGCAAGGAGCACCATCAGTTGTCACACTGCCTAGGTTAGCACAGTCCAGCTCCAAACCAGTTTGGTAAACCTTTTCATAGAGATCCTTGCCTGTAGTTGTTCTTTTGATGCTTTGCAGTGCTTTGCAGCAAACTCTTCTGTGACTTCAAAATAATAATCATTTGCCCCACAAATAAAAATCAGAAGTGTGCAGAATCATGAACAAATAGCATTGCTTTGAGTGCCAAGGGAAAATATAAAAGATTTTTGGTGGAGTTTTGCAAATTGTTGATTTGCAAAATGCTGATGTGAAGTAATGCGTCCCCAGAAGAGGTTCGCTAACGGAGGTAGGGAGGAGGAGGTCTCTCCCCTCCAGCTCGGAGAACGCGTCTACCACCCAGTAACCAGCGGTTCTGAGGTGAATCGGCGGGTAAACAGCTCACGGAGAGTCAGACTTGTCGAAATATCAGCTTTATTCGGTGGAAAGAACGGAGGTCCAATGACTCAGCATCCGTTCCAACCCAAAAAGCCCCAAACCTTACACAGACCTCTGTTTTATACCCTAGAATCAGGTACCACCCTAGGGTAGGGGCAGAATGCCAGGTCACACCCTAGAGTAGGGTCCAATCACTGATCAGGGTAGGATCAGGGTAGGTCCAGAAATGTGTATACATTCCAAATCGTGATAAGATTAGAAATGTTTACATATGCAACACTGATTCAAATTATCTTCCATTTCTTCAATCTTCTGTGTAATTGTAGGTCCTGAAAGACTCACTGTACTAAATAAATCAGCCTTCTCTGGACACATCTCTTTGGCAACATAAAGAAAGTATTCTTTAACAAATTCTCCTTCCATGAATGGTTTACTAGTGCATGCTATTAGCTTGGCAACTTGAAAACTTTCTTGCAGTGATGAAATGTTTAGCTGCTTCTGCTTCACAAAAGTATTTTTGCTGAGTTGTCAATGTAGTTTTCAGTTTTAATATTTTATCTTTTCTCACTTATTCAACCAAACAGTTATATTTATCTTTATGTTGAGTTTCATAGTGTCAACACAAATTGTATTATTTGAACACAGACATTATTTTCTGGCATATCGGACACACAGTTTTTTCCTTGTACTGCATGAAAAAGTAATCAAAAGACCACTGTTCCTTGAATATCCTACACTCCAAGTCAATTTTTCTCTTTCTTGACATCATTGTTTCCTAGGGATTCCAAATTACTATTAGTAAAATACATGTACATATGCCCTTTACATTTCATAATGCTTTAAAACGATATACCAGCTATAACTTTGCCCACACAGAGACATATAGACTGCAGTAGTCTGATTGGTGAAACTCCATTTTTACCTCAGGTTCACACTGGTGCAGGTGCCATTAACCAACCACTTGACATCTGCAGTGTTCCACCTCCTTAATGACAAGGCCCCTTTAAAAATTTTGCGCTCCGAGAATTTAAGAGTTTATTGCACAGACACACCACATAGTACGTGTAATCAGGTCTATGCACTTATCCCACCACATCTAGAGTTTTTGTTTAAGACTATTTGATCACATCTATGACTTCAATTTTTTACATTAAAAAAAGTATAGTAAATGTTAATTTTTATTATCATTTTTACAATACTATAATACCTTAGTGAAAAAGTTAATCACATCTGTTGTTTTGTTCATAGATCAAAACAGTATAAACCAGGGTTTACACAACATACAACATATAACATTATATAACTGAATATAAATGTACTTATTGTTTTTTATCTTTATTTAAGCACCGTGAATACAAGCATAATTGAGTTGAGTTTCAGTCATAAACAGAACAACCCCCTTCACCAGTGCAACATTCCTTCCACCAATGCCACCCGCCCTCTTCCCTCACCCTTCACAAATACTTTAACATTACATGAGAACATAATAACCTATTCACATAAAATATGTGAGTTTACAAGTAGTTATAAGACATGATGTAATAAGCCTAAAATAAACATTTTGTGTGAAAGATAATTAAAGTCCATGCCCGGCTTTAAATTGTATATCCAACAATTGTCAAATTCAAACTTGAATTTAGACTTGTACAGTTCTAGTTTAATATTTTCCTCCACGATTCCCTGATATTTTGACTTTACTCCTTTGACTGTTTGAGTTTAGAGGTAAGAAACTGCATGAAAAACATTTAAGACTTCATTATAAGCTCCATTCCTTGAGCTGTACAGACACCAAGATCTCTAGATACAGAGGTCTGATTTTACTATCCATGACAAAGCAGAGGTCTTCCATACACCACAAAAGCACCGAAGGGAGAGTAAATGATCATGCAAGGAGTCTGTAGTTAATCCCATGACAGTACACTTCAGGGGGAGAAACCCTGATCTCCTAGGCCAAGGGAATTCTCTCTATAATGTCCCTAATAGTTACTGTGCCTATGCAGGGGGGCAAGAGGGGGGAGGCACAAAATAATCCTTTTATATTTATATTATAAATATATTATATTATATTATAATCCTTATATATTTATTGATTGATTTTTTGACTTCTTTATTTTAGTATAGATATTGAAGTTTATGTTTCCTATTTTATTTTACTTTATCTTTCTCTTTTTGCACTCTGGCATCGTTTGATTTCAGGACCTAGACTATTGTTGTTGCTTTTTGTTTGTTTGTTTGTTTTTGCTATAGTGCTCACTGGATATTTTATTTTATATTTCTTTCTGTATTGTTGCGGTGTTTTAATTACCTTTTTCCTGTCCTCTCTCAAACTGAGGTTGAAAGCATCTAGAAGGACTCCGCCCATTTTCAACTTATTTGATTTTTTTTATCCCATTCTATTGCTTTTCTTTCCTTCAAACAAAGCCACATAACTCAAACTATCTAACGCCGCCTCTCAAATAGAGGGAGAAACAAAGGAGGGTACCGGGACCAAACAGATATATGATCACTAATAGTAAGCTACACACAGGGGGGACCACTTACTCTAGCAGTCTGGGGGGTGATGGTGGGGGATATGGGTTGCAGGAAGGGAACGGGGGTGGGAGGAGGACAAATTTGGTGATAGGTATTCCCCTGATTCAATGTTAATATGTATCTAAAATACTACTGTGAAAGATATGTAAGCCAATATGGTCAAAATAAAACTGAAAAAAAAAAAAGTTTCCTTCCTTACCTGGCCTGGTCAGAGAAGAGAAAGTATCAACTTCAGACACTAGGGATGAAGAGACACTCTGGAGTCTAGATAGGGTTCATATGAACCCTGAAGCAGAAGACTGATTGTGCAATCCAGAGATTGTGCAATCATAGGGTCTCTAGTCATTGGTCATTGGTCACTTGCGATGATCCAAATTTATTTACACACAACTCCTTGGGAACCCCAAGGTTCTACCATGTGGTGATAGATCTAATGGGAGAATGATGTGAGAAGTAGGCAATTTAGAGGTAGGGGCTAGTTGAGGTGGAGAAGAAGACAGAAAGAGACGAGCTAGAGGTAGAATGAAAGAGGCTGAGATCTGGAGAAAAGTAAACCTATGAAAGAGATGAAGCGATTGCACTTTCCTGAGGCTCTCA
>PVKC010044056.1:0-11661 GCA_004027635.1 Crocidura indochinensis | reverse complement strand
AAAAAAAAAAAAAAAAAAAAAAAAAAAAAAAAAAAAAGAATCAAGGTTCCCTCCACCTGCACATGTCCTCCACTGGGTTCAAGGCGATGGACAAGGAGGCCCTAAATGATGCTTCAAGAACATCCGTAGAATGAATGAATGAAAGGCTACTCATTTTCCAAACCCTGACTCTCTTTTCCAACTTACAATGACATCTTCATTCATTTTTATGTCAATACCCTTAAAATCCTGTTTATTTATAAATCACCTTTTCACCGACTGTATTTCCACACACACAGAACCAAACTGTTTCTCTGGCCACTTTCTGTTTCTCTGACTTGGGAGCCCAGAGGCCCTCCCTAGGTAGCGCTGCAAATCAGCTGCTGCTGTTTGCAGGCTCTGTTCCCAGCCTGCTTCCTCCTGACCACACAGGCCCCTTATCCCCCCCCCCCCCAAGCCCTCAGCACTTCTCTAAGCATTGATGAGTTATTTTCAAAATCTAATGTTGTTGTTTATTTACCTTGTGTGTTCTCTTAGGTTTAGAGATTGAGTGGGGGACAGAGGCACAGTGGGCATGGTGCTTGCCTTGTACATAGACCACTGGTTTTACTCACCAGCATCCCATAAGGTTCCCTGAATCTGCCAGGAGTAATAATCCCTGAACACAGAGCCACAAATGAGCCCTGAGCTCTGCTGAGTGTAGCCCCCAAAAGCCCCCCTCCTACTTTTTGTGTGAATACTATTGGTTTCTGTTATGCCTATAATCACCAAAAAAATTTCTAATTCACAGCAGTAGGCCATTTGCCTTGCACACGGCTGACCAAGGACAGGCCTGGGTTCAATCCCTGGCATCTCATAAGGTCCCACAAGCCAGGAGTGATTTCTGAATGCGTAGCTAGGCGAGGATCACCAGGTGTAGCCGCAAAATAAAACAAAACAAAAACTGTTTCTCCCCCAAATGAAGGGAACACACAAATGCATAACTTACTTGGTTTCCTTGGGGGGGGGGGAACACCCATTAAACGAAAGTTCCCCAGAGCTGGGGGTGAGGTGGACTGTGACATCACTGCTGTGCCACTTCTAGAGGGTCCTTCAAAGTCTTTTCCCCAATCCTTTCCTAAACATGTCTCCTGGGGAAACTGAAAAAGCAGGACTAATGTCATCAGGACACGCCGAAGCCTGCTGTTAGCAAACTACTCCTCAAGTTTGAGTTTTTATGTGATTTGATAAAGAGAAGCCTCAGATGAAAGGGTGCAAAAAATACCCCCAAAAAGACAGGCCATTCCCTATCATCATAATCTCCTGGCACACGAGTCATGCCTGCGAAATGTATCAGGCTCCTAAATTTGTTCTTAAAAAAGTGACAATTATTTTGCTCTGCCAAGTAGAGTGATGATCATGTAGAATATCTGGACAGGGGAAGGACTTCTAAAAATTCCAAAATAATGCATTTATACGAGAGATAAATCAGTGACCCACCCCCTCATGTAAAGTGAACACTGTGGCATATAATTAGAAATGAACTCCCAGGTCAGAGGACTGATGAACTGAGCTAATTTTTGTTTTGTGGAAAGTATTGACTACTCATCCCTGCAGAACCAACGCTGAAAATCATGGATCAGAGCTTCCTGGAAACCAAGTCTTTCTTTCTCCACCCGAGCAAGGGCTTAGTGTAGACTCTACACTGTAGAGAGTCGCCATCACTTCTGAGGGTTAGAGGACCACACTGGCCCTGTAAAGAATGGTTCCTTCTTTCCTGCCACGATGTCTCTTGCAAAGGAGGATAGCAAGGAACCACCCAGAGGGTCCTGCTTAGAACCAGATGTGCCTAGAGGAGACACTTCGAGAGGAGACCGCAAGATGAATCCCCAACACATTTAAGAAATAAAATGTAATTTGGTTCATTAATCAAGGGACTGAAACCTGCTGTTTGGAGGAACATATTTCAAAGACCCAATCCCCCTCTGACAAGAGAAACAGAAAACAATACTGTTGCACGTTGAACTTGGAAGCACCCTGTCCCAGCTCCCCCCACTCCTTGTAGGGAAAGAGATTTTCTCACTGTGATCACTTGTCCTCAGAATATAGGGGGTGCACATTCAATTTATATGTGTCCCCACACCTCACCCACTCTACTACTGCTTTATCCTGGATATTCTCATTTCTCAGGGCCATGTGAGGATCTGTTTTCTGCAAGCTTTGGAATTTGGAGTTTCAGGGCAACTACCTTAAACCAGTAGGGAATTCCAGCTGTGTTTGGGATGGGGTAAATCTTAAAGTCCAATAGCTTAACCTGGATGGATGAATATACTCAGATGACTGGCTTATTCTATTCTCTTTCCTGGCATCATATCTTAGCTCAAGTCTTTCGCTATTTTCAAGGATTTATCATTGGACACTGAGGGCAGGGTGAAAAAATATAAAAGCAGTTTCCCAGGCTCTTAAGAACTTTGATCTGGGCAAATGTGCTTTATAAAACTAGTCCTTCCTGAGAGGCAGCAGGAACACAACTATTTTTACTTTACGGGTATAAATAAAGTGACCCGGAGACAATTTTGGTTGTTTTCAAAGCCACACCCGGCAATGATGCCTTGGGCTTACTCCTGGTTCTGCACTCAGGAATCACTCCTGGTGATGCTCCAGGGACCCTGATTGAACCTGGTTCAGCAGCCCTCCCCATTGTACTATATCACTCTAGCTCCTACTTGGAACTTTGTGAGCTACTGTGATGTAATTCTGATCTTTGTTTCCTACAGATGCAATTTTTCCCACTGCCTCCTACTCAGATGCATGTGGATGCAAAATGTTTAGCAAGATAACATGGACTTAGAAGCAGGGAGACTGTCCATGACCTTGCCAAGTACTGACACCCCCAAACAACATGGGTCTCTTCCAATACCTCAGATTATGAAAATCAAAGAGATGCTACATTTGTGAAAATAGTGGAAACAAACTATGTGCCTAACTATATGCCTGATTCCACCACTACACACTAACATTTCTACATGATCAGGTCAAAGATTTATTAAAAAGGCAGAACATAAGAATGAGTTTCCCTGCCAAGCTGAACTCTGCCCCCTGAGATTTAAGGGCCTGCTGAGATTCTAGAGTAGTGGGTGATCTCCCACTTAACTATTCAGCCATAGCTGTTGTATTGGTTGGCTTGAGTCAGATGTCTGGGTTTTGATTTCCTCATTTGGGGGGCTGGCAGCTTCATATCTATCATAATTTGGTGGTTTGGAATAATGTAAACAAAGACCCCAACACTTTACTGCCTCCCAATGCAAAGCACAAGCTCCTGCACCCTCCACCTCTGTCAGAGCCTTACCCTAGATTCAGCTACATGCTGGGTCTATAAGATGTGGGCCAGTCAACCTCACTTGAATGAGGACTGTTCCCAGAACCTGTAATCTGTGGTTCTCATATGTCACTGAGCCAACATCTGTTCTTGATTGATACTTAGGATTGAATACCCTGTAGTTTTTTTGTTGTTGTTGTTGTTTTTTTATTGTGGGGGATTGTGGGCTATACTCAGCAGTGCTCAGAGCTAACCCCAGGCTCAGTGCTCAGAGATCACTCCTGACAGTGCTCAGGGGACCCTATGTGGTGCCAGAAAATAAATCCAGATCAGCTGATTGTGAGGCAAGTGCCTTCCTTGCTGTCCTATGGCTCCAGCCTCTGGGATTTAATGCCTGGTGATTTCCAAAGATTCCTTCATGTCTGGCTGAACCAGGAGTTCAGCTCTGAAGTCCCTGATAATGGCCATGTACCCTCCCTAGTCCCAATGACTCTTCATACCCATCTGTCACTGTAGCCACTGAATAAGAATGTGGGTGCGAGCCATAACCTTTGCTCAAGACCCAAGAAGTCAAGTCTCACCAGGAGACCAAACAGATGAACCCCTCTCTCCCCAACACAGCACAGATTCCCTGCCCCTCTAGGACCTGGCTAGGTTCCTTTCATCCTCTGTGTGTAAAGCACACTCCCCTGCTACCCTTGGATTAGATATAACATGATCCTTCTTTTCCCAGTTATGTGTCCTCACATCAGTTGAGTGAGTGGGAATTTCTGTTCTCTGTTGGATGAGTGACCAGCTCAGGGATGATGGCCTTGAAAATAGATGAACATGAGCTCAGATGAATCTGACTGTGCTGTGCATCAGGAAGGATGGGAGGGAAGAAGGTGGGAAGTGGCCTGGGGACCAAGGTCAGCATCTTGGTCACTCCAGTTCCGGGACAACCTGGGGCTCCCTGAAGAGACTGGGAAAGGAATCCAGTCTATTCAGAACCCAGTGCTCATTCCTCCTCAGCAGTCAGACCATTGGCATCCTTTGGTGATGGATCTACCTGACCCATTGTGGGGTATAGTGGAGAAAACAGGCCACCATGGTCAAGGCTCTGTGACAGCAGCAGGCTGTAATGGGGTGCCTGTCAGGCTTGGTTCTGAGAATACACTTTGCGGGGGCCAGTGAGGGCTTAGCAGGGCTCTTTCTAGATGATTCCTTCTTGGAAAAGTGCAGGCACTGCATCTATGTGGAAGTGCTGGACATGTGTTGCCTGGCCCAATGTCTAAACGAGAGCGTGTATACACAGGTCCAGGTGTTGCTAAGCCCTGGGCTCCTTCATGGGGACTATTTCTCTCTGGTTCTCTCCCAATTTCTTCCCCCAGCCTATGACCAACCTGTATAGAAAAGGGATAAAGAGAAAAAAGACCCCCCCCCAAATTCTTTACCCCAATGGGCTCCCTTGTGACTGCTGGGTCTTTTACCCCGGCCTAGCTCCTCTGCATCAGAACCAGCATATGAGCCAGTTTTGCCCTTTTTGGGGGCAGATCCATACTCAGGGGCTGCATGCTAGGGTTGCATGCTGTGTGGTTCCTGGGAAGGAAGTGGGGTACCTGCCTACATCCCAGTCTTTAAGTCTTTGCCCAGCCCAAACCCGTATCTTTACTTCAAAGCACTTGTCCTGTCTGTCTCTCTGTGTGTCTGTCTGGCGCTGTTGACAGTAGGTGGTTTCAACAGTACTTCCTTCATAAGTGAGTGTTTAGACCCTGCAGAGTTGGGTGCCTATGCACTGTTGAGGGATACTTGTCTGGAGCTAGTGAATATCCAGGGCCGATGCCAAGGGGCACTTATCTCAGGTCTAGGAAGCTACAGGCATCAAAGAGAAGGTGGCCTCCACTTTCCACTTTCTCCCTCTGCCTCTCTGCCTGAGGACAGAAACATTCACATCCTCAAAGCACCCTTAAAGCCAGTTTGCAGACAATGGAGCCTTCTCCCCTGCTTTGAGTCTTTCTCATGTCTGTGGGGCTTTGTTTAGCTCTTCCTAGGTCTCCTTTTCTCTTTTCATGTGGGATGCCCTCTGCCTTTGTAACAGGTAATAATATACCTTTGTAACAAATAATATACCTCCAATTCTCACCACTAGGCTTTTAATCAAGCACCTTCACCAGAAAATGATGTCACACACATGCACATATACACACATCATCTATACTCAAATACATGATATATACATATAACATCATACGCATATGCATAGTCATACACTCACACATATCAGACACACATATATACTCACACACATCAGACCCATATATAGTCACATATCAGACACACATGTACACCCATACACATATACACCCATACACACATTAACCTACACACATATAAGCATTCACACACATGACTAATAGAGATTTTTAGTCAAAAGGTGCAAAAACAAGTTACTGTTTGTAACTTTTCCAGGTATTTTCCTATTTTCTAAAAAACAGTGAGATGAGTGGACAGGAGGTAAAAGATTGCTGAGGGTGGTATGCATGCAGCCTGGTCTACATCCTTGAAAGGCCCACAGCAGGCAAAGGGCAGCTGTGGATTCTATACTAGCCTAGAGGAATGGGGGAGCTGGTTTGGACAGATGGAGGCACCAGAACTGGAGGAAGAAGGGTATGGCTGGGCCAGGGAGTGCCCTGAACCTTGATTTTCGACAAGGTCAGAAGGCCCAGCATCCTGAGGGACCTGGATGAGGTCAGTGATTCCTGACAGGGCCTCTTTGGTGGGTCTTGGGGGGCATAGGTCTGACCTGAGGGAGGCAGTGTGGGAAGGTGACAGCTCACTTTAGAAGGAGCTGGGCAGCCCACGTGGCTCAGGCAAGCTGATTCCAGGAGGGAACTTTCCAGAACAAACATGACCCCTCTTAATTGCCTGCATATGGATTTTCCCCCACTGGGATTCCTTGAAATGCTCCAGTTGACATGTTCAACGTGATCATTCCAGAGTTACTTTATCTCATTCCTGGGGTCTACGCTGGGAAGACCCCTCCTACTGCCCAGCATCTCAGGAATGCATCAAGGCCAGGCTCAGTTTAGCAATGATTCCAACCCCCCAGTGTCATAAACTCCAGAGAAAAGGCAGGTGACTCCCTGAGACTACCTGAAGGACTGTGCTTGGCTTGGATTTGGGGATATGGGGCCAGCATCTGGGGGTTACACCTTGCTTCTTTCTGTCTGCTAGAAAGAATAGCAACTTCACATCCTTAAGAGCAAGTCTTCCAAGTGCTGTGATTAACCTCGGACTCTGGAGAAACCCAGAGTTCTGTGAGAACAACACAGCAAAAAGGCACGACTTCGGGGAGATTAAGTCTGTTTTTTTTGTTGTTTGTTTGTTTGTTTTTTAAAACAAAGAGGCCACTAAGCATTTAGGAAGTTTGCTTTTTCAAGTCAGACTTCTGCATGAGACAGACAAAGTATGTACGTTTGACTTCCTCTGTGACTTGAAGCTCTGGGGGGCATTTGGCACAGTTTGTTGGGGAGCATGAATGTGCTAGAGGAAATCCTTGGCATTCCCCAAGGTGCCTTGTATCTGCATTTCCACACTCTTTCTTCAAGGAGCTATGGGGGTGCCCGGGAATTCGAGTGCCCAAGATCCTGACCATAACTCCCAGGCCATTACCCTCCCATTCTCCTTGCTCTCTTTGTCCCCAGGAGGCAGGCAGTGCCACCCTGCCAAATTGAGAATCTCTGGGGAGGACACAGGTGACCAAGGCTGGCCTTGCTCCATGGAAGGTTATTTTGCTGGTATGTTTTCTCTCATAATAGTGAGTGCTCTGGCCTGGTTCTCACAGACAAGGTGGAGTCAGTCTTTGGTCACCAGTCCCAAGTACTGTGTGACTCTCTCCTTGAAATATTTGTAAACATCTGGAACCAATTTAGTCTGAGGATACATTAGGTAACTAGAGGAACTCATTTCTTAAAATGAATATATGATCTCAGGGGACTCTGGGGTTGAAGGTCAAGTGGCCAAGCACTCTGTGTCGATGGAGCCTGCTTTGTGGGGAGGGAAAGGAAATCGGAGGGAGACTGGACAGACAAGGGTCGAGAGAGAAACTGATGCAGCTGAGGGCTAAATATCAGGGCATTTTGAATAAAAACCACACAGTGCTTAGAGACAAGTCAAAGCTTCTAGTGTCTCAGGGATCTATCCATTGTTCTGCTTCTTCAAAACACTGCTATTTCTGTCCTGGCAATTGTCACTGCACTCGAGGGAGGGAGAATCAAGTTTGTACAATGTCCTGCCTCTTTCTCCAGAAACTTGTGCCAACTAAGTATTAAAGGAGGTCCAGAGCAATAGCACAGCAGTAGGGCATTTAGGGCCGACTCTGGACTGAACCCGGTTCGATTCCTGGCATCCTATATGATACCCTGAGCCTGCCAGGAGTAACTCCTGAGTGCCACCGGGTGTGACCCAAAAAAACAAAACAAAACAAACTAAAGGAAATAAATGTCAATGAAGTTCAGTGTGGGTTAGGCAACATTTCAGCTCCATGTCTGCAAGTAGCTCCAAAACTGAGTGTTCCTGAGAGGCAAAAGTGGACGTACCTGGTTTCAGGTTCCTTCAAAAGCACTTTCATTGAAGAAGTTCATTTGAAAAAAAAATCATTAGATTTTAGATATTTCTCTTCTAGAGCACAGAACATCAAACTTAAGGGTTTAGAACTCCTAACCTAAACTTTTTGAATTCATTTTTGATTTGTGCTCAGTACTTGGGCATTGAAAAAATAGTATAGATCAGAAAAGTTCTCTATCAAAAAAATTTTTTTGGTGGGGGTATACCCAGTTGAGCTCAGGACTTACCTTTTTGTTTGTTTGTTTGTTTTTTGAGGGCCACACCTAATCACTCCTTGTTACTCTTGACTCTGCACTCAGAAATTACTCCTGGCAGACTTGGGGGACCATATGAGATGCTGCGTTGAACCTGGGGGTTGGCTGCATGTCAAGCAAATGCCCTACCTGCTGTGCTATAGCTCTGGCTTTTTAGGACTTAGTCTTGGCTCTGTACATACTCCTATCAAGCTTGAGGGACTCAGTAGGGTGCCAGGGATCAAACCCAGATGATCCATGTACAAAGCAAGAGCCTACTGCACTACCTCATCAGACCTTCCAAAATTTCTTTAGTCAAGGATATTCAAGTTAACTTCCTCCCATTTCCTGAGTATATTGTTTTAGGAAAGGAAAGACAATGTGGCCTTGAAGAATAAGTTGTATATTCTCTCCAGTGAAGATCTACAGATGTTGAGTCTCTGTAGAATAGGGTTATTTCTGGATGCAACACTCCATGCTCATTTTATCTTCTGAAAATAGTTCACTGGCCATGGCTAGTCAAATCACCTGATATGGACTCTGGAGTTCTCCAAGCTTTGTTCCTGTTGCATTTTTCACTACCCTTCGTTTGGTTCTTAGCTCCACAACAAGGCCATTGACAACTGAAGTGAAAGCCTCATGTCCCAATCCCAGGGGATTGGGGAGACATGGGTCCAGGAGCAAACACCAACTCAGAAAACAATCCACATAGATTGAAAAGAATAAAACAGGTTCAGGAAAATTCCACCATAAACCTTCTGCTGTCAACAAAAGATACTAACAGGTAGTTTGACCAGCTGTGGAAAAGAAACCAAAAGCCATTTCTTCCTAAGATCTGGGGATCTTTTTGGGGAAGTGAAAGACCCACCCTTTGAAGTGAGAACAGGTAGATAAGGGACCAATCCAAAAGGAGCTTCAATCCAAAGGTGCTTCCAGTCCAATAAGTAATAAGCAGCAGCAAAGAAGAATTATCCTTAATAGAATGAAAACCTGGTTATTGCAACAGACAACCAATTGCAAATCTCAAACCAAATGAATGATAATCCAAGATAAAGAAAGATATTTGATTTGTTTTGTTTTGTTTATGACCCAGGATTTATTGGCTTAAAGCTGTACTAAATCCTTTAGGATCTAATTATTCCAAATCTGCTGTTGTTCCTTCTCACATTTTCCATCCTCTTAGAAACAATGTAGAGACATTTTTTTACACTAATTTTTCTTTTCTTTCTAAAATACTTGATGCTATTATTTGTTTGCTCTCAGATATCATTGAAGACCTTTCTGATTTTTTTTGGGGGGGAGGTTAAGCTGCTATGAATTCAGTGTGACATATGCAGCGTATAATACAGTGCAGGATACATACAGCTGGGTGAATGGATGACTTAGTTTTTTAGGAAGAAGGAACCCCCCCCCCCACACCAAACATGGAAATGACAGAGGAACAGAGTCGCTGAAAAGACTGAAACCTTTTTGTTTCCCAGTGCTGAGATCAAGTCCAGGCTTCCTATGTAGGAGACTTGTGGATGGAAGGAGGGAGGTTTGTGAATTTAATAGTTACTTTTGTGACAAGAAATTTATGCCAAGAGACACATGATTTTTGTAAAACTGCAAGGTGGTCCTGGGAGGCAAGCACCCGATGAGACAGGATCCGGTGAGACAAGGTGGAGAAAACAGCGAGAAGGGCCTTGAGACTCGGTCCAGACCATCTCCAAAGAAAATGGGAATGGAAAAGGTAGAATTGGGGGTGTCTGGGGGGAACCCAGGGCAGCCTTTCCAGAGAGGGACATGATGCTTTGTGCTCAACAGCTTTTGCAGAGCCTGTCACAGACCTGGCAATGGTATTTCCAGGTATGTTCCTGGTAGAATGAACTCATGAAGTCAAGCAGAGAGGAGGCTTGGTACAAACAAAGAGGCATGTGTGTAAGAGAGTAATATTTGTTACTAGCCAACAAGTGAGGTTCAGTGTCCTCTAGACTCTGCTTAGTAGTCTCATTAGGGCACAGACATCATCTAGCTGCCTTCGAGGCTGCCATCCAGGGCTCTGGGAATTAAAGAAGGAATCTTCTACCAGATGGTCTGTTCCTCCCTGCTCTGCCTTCTTGAGACATTTCTCAATTTCACCAGAGACTGTAGATAACTTTACAGAAGGGAAGGAGGACTCTTTACCTTCTAGAATCTATTAGAACCATCTGTCATTGCTAAATTGCTGCATTTCGTGCAGTTGATGGAATGTTAAGGATGTTTTTATTTCGAGTGTTTTTATTTCACTGGTGTTTTTCTCAAGTTGACTTTATCCTTGTTGCAAAACTTTTTTTCACAAGAAAGAATAGGTCAAAACAACTCCATGGAAGCAAACTAACTCTCTCTCTCTCTCTCTCTCTCTCTCTCTCTCCCTCTCACTCTCTCTCTCTCTCTCTCACACACACACACACACACACACACACACCATACCACACACACCTCCTCACTTACATTTTTTTTGCATCTGGGACTTATGGAATTTTTATATCATCAAAATGGCTTACTCTCTGCAGAAAGCCCTTGACCCTGAGGTACCTTGGGAAATTTTAGGAGCTGGCCTAATCCTATATATATTCCAGGCAAATTTTGACAGCCTTATTGCTTTTCATCATTAAGTGATTCTGGAATTTTTCCTAAATAGTCAGGCATATTAACACCGGCATTTTGATTCTGTTCCAACCAGTCCTCACTGTGTTCCACTCCAGGCAGCCTAGCATTCCCTGCCCCTCCTTTTCTGGGCTCAGCCATTCCAGGAGACCACTGTGCAGGCTGTGAACATTTGCAGGGGTCCCAGGAGACAGAAGCCAGAGAAAAGCCAAATTCCAGGGTTCTGTTATTATTACTAATCACAACGCTCTACCGCAAAGGAACGAGAGTGAGAAGGGCCACGTTAGCATTGATAAATGACTTGCAAAATCAAATTTGCTGCAGAAAGGTTCAAACTCTGAATATAAAGAGTGGAGACAGCATGCAAATGTGATTAAGGAGGTGGGGTCGGTAAGAGGGGGGCAAATGCTGTCACAGGGTACACCTTAGGGTCAGTGTGACCCAATTCAGCGCTGATGTCATTTCCTGTCTCTCCCAAGTTGGGAGGCAACCTTTGGGAAACAGGATATTTCATATGGCAGCCTGGCCTTCCTTCGGAGGGATCCAGGAAAGAATAACAGTTGACTTTCATGCTGGGTTGTGATCTCCCTCCTCCGGCCTCCCCCCCAGACTCCCTTAACAATCACCAGCATTAATAACTTGCAAAGTTGTGTTTGCTTGGTACAAATCGTGAGGCCCTGCTAGAGTTGGCAAGGGAGTAGTTTTCAGGAATCAGACTTTTTATTTTGGTCTGGTCCCAGGATCAGTTCATGATTGGGGATTCTCAGAAGTACAGTGCAAAGGAGAAGCGGGTTCTAGAACTATACCAAAGCTTGAATGGAGAGAGAGATGGAGAAATAGTATGCCCACGAATTGGGTCTAAGCAGAAGGATTAGAGAGGAGAGAAAGGCCAAGTGGCCCCAGCCAAAAAAACTAAGT
>PVKC010044055.1:0-11573 GCA_004027635.1 Crocidura indochinensis | reverse complement strand
GGCTATTCAAGTCTGAATAGCAGTCCCATTAAAATTCAAAGTTCAAAGGGTATTCTTTAATTTGCAATCTACAGAGGTATTTATGATTGCATTTCAGACATACAATTCTCCATCAATTCCTTCGCCAGTGTCCTTTACCCTCCACCAGTATTCCCAGTTTCCTTCCATCCCCTCAGCCTACCTGTTTTCCCTCCCACCCTATCTCTTTGAAAAGGGCACTTTTTTCCCTTCCACCATTGTCTTAGTGTTCCCTCTCTTACCCCCACCTAGTGGCAAGCTTCCTACAGAAGACCAGTTCTCCATGTTTTTGGGTTTTTGGGGGAGAGGGGGGTTTTCTTATTTTTTTAATATCTTTATTTAAACATCTTGATATGATTGTAATTGGGTTTCATTCATGTAAAAAACATCCCCCTCCACCAGTGCAACATTCCCATCACCAATGTCTCAAATTTCCCTCCTCCCCACCCCAGCCCTGCCTGTACTCTAGACAGGCTTTCTACTTCCCTCATTCATTCACATTAATAGTTCTCAATGTAGTATTTTCTCTAACTGCACTCATCACTCTTTGTGGTAAGCTTCATGTTGTGAGCTGGACATGTTGTGACCTTCCAGTCCTCCTCTCTTTTGTCTCTGAGAATTATTGCAAAAATATTTTTTATTTTTCTTAAAGCCATAGATGAGTGAGAGGATTCTGCGTCTCTCTCTCCCTCTGACTTTTTTTACTCAGCATAATAGATTCCATGTACAACCATGTACAGGAACATTTCATGACTTCATCTCTCCTGACGACTGCATAATATTCCATTGTGTATGTGTACCACACTTTCTTTAGCCATTTATCTGTTGAAGGACAACTTGGTTGTTTCCAGAGTCAGGCTATTGTAAATAGTGCTGCAATGAATATAGGTGTGCAGAAGGGATTTTTGTATTGTATTTTTGTGTTTGTAGTGTATATCCCTAGAAATGGTATAGCTGGATCATATGGGAGCTCAATTTCCAGGTTTTTTTGAGGAATTTCCAGATCGCTTTCCATAAAGGTTGAACTAGACAGCATTCCCACCAGCAGTGAATAAGAGTTCCTTTCTCTCCACATCCCTGGGGCCGGCACTGCTTGTTCTCATTCTTTGTGATGTGTGCCAATCTCTGTGGCATGAGATGGTACCTCATAGTTGTTTTGATTTGCCTCTCCTTGATGATTAGTGATGTGTGGAGCATTTTTTCATGTGCTTTTTGGCCATTTGTATTTCTTCTTTGTCAAAGTGTCTGTTCATTTCTTCTCCCCATTTTTTGATGGGATTAGATTTTTTTTTCTTGTAAAGTTCTGTCAGTACCTTGTATATTTTGGATATTATCCCCTTATCTGATAGTTATTGGATGAATAGTTTCTCCCACGCAGTGGGTGGCTCTTGTATCCTGGACGCTATTTCCTTTGAGGTGCAGAAGCTTCTGAGCTTAATATATTCCCATCTGTTTATCTCTGCTTCCACTTGTTGAAAGAGTGCTATTTCTTCCTTGAAGATGCCTTTGGTCTCAATGTCTTGGAGTATTATGGTTTTAGGCCTGATATCAAGGTCTTTAATTCATTTGGATTTTACCTTCATACATGGTGTTAGCTGGAGTTCGCTTTTTTTGCAAGTGGCTAACCAGTTGAGCCAACAGCATTTGTTTAGGAGGCTTTTCTTGTTGCATGTATGATCTCTTGCTTCTTTATCAAAATTTAGGTGGTTGTGTGTCTGGGGAACATACTCTGAGTGCTCAAGCCTATTCCACTGATCTGAGGGTCTGTCTTTATTCCAATACCATGCTGTTTTGTTACTATTGCTTTGTAATACAGTTTAAAATTGGGGAAAGCAATGCCTCTCATATTCCTATTTCCAAGGATTGCTTTAGCTATTCCAGGGTGTTTATTGTTCCAAATGAATTTCAGAAGTGTTTTATCCACTTCTTTGAAAAATGTATGGGTATCGTTAGAGGGATTGCATTAAATCTGTACAATGCTTTGGGGAGTATTGCCATTTTGATGATGTTAATTCTGTCAGTCCATGAGCAGGGCATGTGTTCCCATTTCTGCGTGTCCTCTCTTATTTCTTGGAGCAGGGTTTTATAGTTTTCTTTGTATAGGTTCTTCAGGTCTTTAGTCAAGTTGACTCCAAGATATTTAAGTTTGTGTGACATTAATGTGAATGGGGTTGTTTTCTTATTGTCCATTTCTTCCCTATCATTATTGGTGTATAAAAAGGCCATTGATTTTTGTGTATTAATTTTGTAGCCAGCCACATTGCTATATGAATCTATTGTTTCTAGAATCTTTTTGGTAGTCTTTAGGGTTTTCTAAATAGAGTATCATGTCATCTGCAAATAATGAGAGCTTGACTTCTTCCTTTCCTATCTGGATTCCCTTGATATCTTTTTCTTGCCTAATCACTATAACAAGTACTTCCAGTACTATGTTGAATAGAAGTTGTAAGAGAGGACAGCTTTGTCTTGTACTAGAATTTAGAGCAAAGGCTTTTTAGTTTTTCTCCATTAAAGATAATATTTGCCATTGGCTTGTGGTAGATGGCCTTAACTATCAATAAGTTCCTTTCATTCCCATCATGCTGAGAGTTTTATCAAGAATGGGTGTTGGACCTCATCAAATGCTTTCTCCTCGTCTATCGATATGATCATGTGATTTTTATTTTTTTGTTGTTGATGTTGTGTATTGTGTTGATTGATTTACGATGTTAAACCATCTTTGCATTTCTGGCATGAAACCTACTTGATCATAGTGAATGATCTTCTTGATGAGGCATTGGATCCTATTTGCCAGGATTTTGTTGAGGATCTTTGCATCTGTGTTCATCAGGGATATTGGTTTGTAATTTTCTTTTTTGGCAGCATCTCTGTCTGGTTTTGGTATCAAGGTGATTTTGGCTCCATAAAAGCTATTTGGAAGTGTTTCCATTTTTTCAATTTATGAAAGAGCCTCAGGCATTTAGTATTTTCCTACAGTTTCTTTATATTCAACATATGAGATGTCACTCTTAATCTGTTCCCCTCTCTGACTCAGCATGATACTTCCAGATTCATCCATGAAACAGCAAAATTGCATGACTTAGTCTTTTCTTACAACAGAGTAATCCATTATGTACCATATTTTCTTTATCTAGTCATATTTTGTACATGCGTTGTTTTTAGATTATGAATATGTGCTGCAATTAATTTAAAATGTTTTTACTGTTTTTTCTTTTTGGAGGGTGCCACACCCTGTGACTCTCAGGGGCTACTCCTAGCTATGTCCTATATGGGACACCGGGAGATTGATCCTAGATTGACTGAATGCAAGGCAAACACACTAATGCTATGTTATCACTCTGGCCTCTTTTTACTCTGGTTTTACAAATAATGATTTATTTTGGAAAAAGATTCATTCACGTAAACTTCACCTAGACTTACAGCTTTATTCAAGACCAAGTTTTGTTCTTTATTATACCATTAGCTTTTTTAGAGGGGGGCACACTCTGTGACGTTCAGGGTTTACTCTTGGCCATGAACTCAGAAGTTGCTTCTGGCGTAGCCATATGAGACACCAGGGGATCGATCCACGGTCCATCCGAGATTAGCGTGTGCAAGGCAGACACCCCACTGCTTGAACCACGTCTCCAGCCATTAACTTTTAACAGTCTATACAAGTAGAGGATTATTTTTTTTGTTGTTGTTGTTTTTTAGTTCATAGAGATCGGCTTGAAGAGTTCTAGCTTTCCCACTTACATGAGAATTGTGCAAGAAAACAACTATTTTCTGTGTTTAAAATAGTGAAGAATCTATTTCAGCACTTTTCCTACATTGTTTTTCTCCAAGTAAAATGATAGGCAGGAGATATTCTCTCTACTTTGTTATTTACTTTTTTTAATGTTCAATATATCACTTTCTATTTTTTTTCTTGGAGTTTATTTTTGTAATCTCTGTTCTTTTCTCCCTTTTTTCCTCCCTTCCACCTCCTTGGTTAGTAGTCAAAAGTTGGATGCTGAATAATTTAGAAAGAAGGAATAAGAGAACAGTGTAGTAGCAAACATCATTTTGATTGGTGGGTATGGCATATTTAGTAGTACTCAGGACTTCTGACTCTGTGCTGAGGGATCATACCTGACACTACTCCAGGGACCACATGCAATACCTAGAGATAGAAACAGCATCAGTAGCATGCAAGACATTTGCTTGACCTCTTCAGTTATAATTTAGGGTTGTATAATTTCTTACTACTCTAGCTGCCTTTTTGAGTTTTTGTGGGAATAGATGTTTAGATCACGATGTGGTTGGGATGGCCAAATCACATGAGAATCAATGAGTTTACTGAGAGTCCAATGTGTATTCCCATGAAATATGAGGAAGGTGAAGTATTGTGTGGCACCTGCTTCTGTGAAACTCCAAAGAAGATCCTATACTATTGTAGGGAGTGTGGAGGACTGGATGGAAAACTCCCATTAGAAAAATTCCTGCAGGAGGGCTCTAACTACAGCTTGGGACCAAAGGGACCTGAGTAAAGGTAATGCAGGCTTGGATAAGCTATTTTCATCCTGAGGGGGTGGGATCATGAATGCTTTATATATTTTGGATGTTAGCATTTGATTTGATGTACACATATTTCCAGGTTTCTTTTGCCGTGTAAATGTTACTTAATTTGATGCAATTCCATTTGTTCATTTTGTTTTTGTTACTTTTACTAATGTTACTTTTACAAATTATTGAAGTAAATCTGATGCCCATATCCTGAAGAGTTCTACCAGTTTAAATTTTACAGTGTGTTTTAAGGATTCTTGATTGAACTTGAGATCTTTAATCAAGTCTAAAATAATTTTAATGTTTGGTGTGAGTATGGGCTTATTTTCATGTATTTTTATGTGACTACCTAATTTTCCAAGCCCAATTTGCTGAAGGGGTTTTCCTTGGTACATTTTGTGTACCAGTTCCTTTGTTTTAATTAACTATCCATAGTTTATCTTTAGGCTCTCAATTCTTTACCTTTTTAGTCTGAGAGTCTGTTTCTGTCCCACTACCACACAATATTAATAATAAAAAAACTTATATAAAGCCAGGAAATGTGATCCTTCCTTTCATCTTATTTTTCCCTTAGAAGCTATCTAGGAAATTTTAGGATTTCATAACGATTTTTTGGTAGAATTTGTCTTAAATTTTTGAAGAATTCGACCTGGATTTTGATGGGAGTTGCATTGAATCTACATTCTTTGGGTAAGATGGTTACTTAGACCTTTTAAAATTCTTCAGTGCATTTTAAATTTTTTAATTCTTCATGAACATACGGTATTTTTCCATTTCCTGATATTCTCTTGTTTCTTTCCAACAGTGGCTTAAAGTTTTTGATGCTTTTTATATTCTTTAAGTGGATCTTATGTATTTGATGTTTTTTGGACACTTTTAAAGAGGTTAATGTTTTTTCTTTCTCAATAGCCACTTGCATATAGAAATGCAATGGGTTTTTGTATGCTGATTTTTTTTGGGGGGGTGACATGTTTTTTGTGCAGGAGGCCATTCAGTATTCCTTCTAGGGCTTGTTTAAATTTAGAAACTGATGTCTGACATTTGAGAATGTTTTTATCATTCTCTAAAATCTGAGTGTGATAACCTTGTAGGATAGAGGATTCTTGCTTGGAGTTTCTTTTCATTCAAATCTTTGAGTAGATCATTCAATTCCCTTTTTGCTTGAGTTTCATTTGAGAAATCCTGAGTTTTACTTCGCTTTTTCTATATTTGAGACTTTACATCTTTCTTGTAACTTATAGCTCTCTCTTTGGTTTTGTTGTTTTGTTTACAGTGTGTTTTGGTTATGTTCTTTTGGACATAGCTTAATTGGCATCCTGTGGCCTCGTGGGGATGTTTTCAACTATCATCAGCCAAGTACCCTATTCTCTCTTTGCTAATAAATCCTGTTCTTTATTACTTTGCTATTAATGTTGCCTAGTACTGGTTTTTACGTGCTGTTTTCACTTTTAGCGTCTGGTTCTGCTGCTGAGTCTTGCACTCTCCTTCTTGACCTCCTTTGTTTCAGTTTGAATGAGGTTTTTGGAGATTTGTTTTATTTTGTTTTCATTTTACCTACCAGCCTTTTATTTTTTGTTTGTTTGGAGGCCACATCCAACAGTGCTCAGGATTTATTCCTGGCTCTGAACTAAAGAATCATTCCCAGCAGCTTTCAGAGACCATTTGGGGTGCCAGAGATCAAACCCAAGTTAGCTGAGTGCAAGGCAAATGTCCTACTTCTGTATTGTCACTTCAGCCCTTCAGCCTTTGGTTTTATTGAATCCCTTTCCCACTCTTCAGTGAGTATTAAAAGGTTTATTGCTCTAAATGCCATTTTTAGCACCTTTGAGTTTCAGATGTACTTGAAGACTTTCCTGAGCTGATGACTATATACATTGACGCAGCTGAATTCCTTTGTTTTTCATTATTCCCAGTGCTTTGTGTACCTGACTTCCAGGTGTTCTGAGCAATGATCTGGTACTCCTGTTCACAGTATTAGGCTAATGCCTAGTACTTTTTGGGGGCAGCATTGGATGCCTTGTGGGGATTTTTTAAATGTTTTTACGATTGAAATAGTGCCTGTGGCTCTGGGTTATTTTGTATCTGGATCACAGTGGGATTCTGGCACTGGTGCTCTGTAGCTGCTCTAGTAATCAAGGCCTACATGGCCTGGGTTCTAGTCTACTTTCACAATTGTTCTTTAAGATTGATACTGTATCACAGTTTAGCTGATAGTGACTGAAGTTTGTGGTCATATTTACTCCCTAGCTCTATTCAGCAAGCTGATCTTCAGAACTATGGAGAAATTTTGCATTTGCTAATACTAAATGCAAAAAGAGGATGGCTACTCTGTTTCATAGTCTGCTGAGCTGGGTTTACATCCAGAGTTTTTGCTAACTACTGACATCTCTCAAATGACAATTCCTCCTTGCTCTCTCTGAAACAAGTGCTTTCATCTATGAATTGGGGTTAGCTATCCTGTCTGTGCTACCAATTAATTTCCAGTCATCCCTGACACAGTGAATCCAGGCACAAAACTGAACCTTTCGGGTCCTTTGTGCTCAGTGTCCTCTAAGTTATGTTGGGGTTCAAGTCTGCTTAAGATACCATTTGCTGCCCTTGTCTTATATGCAAAGTCAACCCTACTTCGGTCCTCAACATCGCAAATGGTACCAGAAGCATAGAGCCAGAAATCCGCCCTGAGAACAGTCAGATGTGGCCTTAGTGGGTACACCACATCTAAGCCCCAATATAACTGCTGCACTATGTCCCTCTTTATGTGTTTTTAAATTTTATGTTATTATTTTATTTTAGATATATTGAAATCTTTCTATTGTGATAATAAAAATCATCAGTCTTCCATTAATACAAATATTTTTGCTTTGCATATTGGAGGCTTTGTTTACAAGTGTACAATTTTTTCCAAATTATTCCTCTTTGGTTACATTATCTTCTTTACATCTAATAATGTATATGTTCTGCCTTAAGTCTATATTTTCGGACAGTACTATAGCTATTATTGAGGGTTTTTTTGTTTTTGTTTTTGGGTCACACTTGGCAGTGCTTAGGGGTTACTCCTGACTCTACACTCAGAAATTGCTCCTGGCAGGCTTGGGGGACCATATGGGATGCCGGAATTCAAACCACCGTCCTTCTGCATGGAAGGCAAATGTCCTACCTCCATGCTTTCTCTCCGGCCCCATATTATTGACTCTCTAATTGTGTATTTGCTGGTATTTTTTTATACTTTGAAAAGTTCTTTATCATGTTTTAGTGTGTCTTGTAAATTGCTAAAACAGGATTTTGTTTATGATTTCTTATCTGTTGTATTTATTAATATATTTTTACTTTCCCCTTTCTCTTTTCTTCTTTTTCATTTTTTTCTTCCTTCCTTTCCTTCTCTTTCTGTCTTTCTTCATTCCTTCCTTATCATATATTCTCTACTTTTTTTCAACTTTTTTTTCTGTTTTGTCATTTGTTAACTTGGGGCATAGATTTTTTTCCCTCTTCTTCCTAATATTAATCATACCTAAATTTTTTTGATGCAGTTAGCTTTGCAAATTGAATTGTTATACCTACCATTCTAGTGAACAATACAAAAACAGTGGAAAGTTTCTCCTACTTTCCATTGCTGTGACTAGAAGGTTGCATCCAGTTAGATGTAGTTAGCTATTAATGGGAGTCAACACAGTTTAATTGTGGTGATTACACATGTTTATTACTCGTAGTCACTTATGGTATTCATACACATTCTGGTTGTAGTGTTCTTTGGGGATATTAGCTGTTTTAGTTGGATATATGTTTGTTGGGGTTTTACTCCTCACCTTAATTCTTGCACATTGGTTACTACTAGTGTTCATGTTAGATGTGTGCTTTAGTTATGAAGTCTGCACACACTAGCTATGTGTCATAGATCACTTGTACTGTTGTGGCATCTGGGTATTTGTATAGCAGGGTTGTCCAGAACAATCATATTTGTAATTAAGGTGTTTAAATAATGATATTAAAAAAAAATGATTAGGGGCCCGGGAGATAGCATGGAGGTAAGGCGTTTGCCTTTCATGCAAAAGGTCATCAGTTCGAATCCCGGTGCCCCATATTGGTCCCCATGCCTGCCAGGAGCAATTTCTGAGCATGGAGCCAGGAGTAACCCCTGAGCGCTGCCGGGTGTGACCCAAAAACCGGAAAAAAAAAAAGATTAAACTAATGGTCTGGTGCTTGGAAAGTAGCACTTTTAGCCACTGAGTCTTCTATGCCTGATCTTGGAAAGCCATAACTCTACTATTCTCTATCAATCTTATTTATTTTTAATATTATTTTATTTTAAAATAAGCCCAGCTAAGACTTTGTTATGTTGTTACGCTCTTAGTTTTGGTGGTTTATTTGTTTTGGTCCTGTTTTGACTAGGGATCAATTATAGGGCTTCAAGCAGTAAGGTATATGCTGTACTACCACTGGGCTATATCTTGGCCTCTCAGTTTTAAATTTTGTTAAATTTCAATATCCAATAAAGTGTGAATTAATTAATTAATTAATTTCACTTTTTCTTTTCAGATTTTCAAAAGAAACAGCCAGATGATGATTCCGCTCCAAGTACAAGTAACAGCCAATCAGATTTGTTTTCTGAAGAGACCACCAGTGACAACAACAATACCTCGATAACCACGCCAACTCTTAGTCCCAGCCAGCAGCCGCTTCCGACAGAAATGAATGTAACTTCACCAAGTAAAGAGGAGTGTAAGTGTCCAGATTCTGGTAAGAAGTGAACACACTAAGGATTATATCATGAGAATTTTGGTAATCAATTATTCCAGCTGTTTTTATTCATAATTAAGTGTTAGTATATTGGGAGATAGAACAGCTCCTAAGTTGCATGAATGGTATGTTCTTAAGTAGGGTTCAATTATGGACACCATATGACCTTGGGAGCATCAGTAGGTCAGCTCTAGGGGCCCGACCATCTGAGTGCACCCCAGAATACCACTTCCTTGGTTCTCATGGTGAATCATCAGCCTGATTAGCCAAGTATTGCCCGAAGTGACAGCATCTCACACACACAACCCTGAGTGCTGTCACCCCCTCCCTCTCTCTCTGTCTCTCTCTGTCTCTCTCCCTCTGTCTGTCTCTCTCTCTGTCTCTCTCTCTGTCTCTCTCTCTCTGTCTCTCTCTGTCTCTCTCTCTCTGTCTCTCTCTCTCTCTCCCTCTCTCTCTCTCCCCCTCTCTCCTCTCTCCTCTCTCTCTCATTTATGGCAATACTGTTAAGAGGCATAGAGTACCTTTTCCTCATCCTATCCCTTGGAAAACTCAACTCTGTTGGCCAGCTCAGTGTCTAATAATGACTATTTGTAATTTCTTTACTATGTTTCTTTATATCCAATATATGACAGAAAACACTGTCTGTTTGCCCTTCTCTAACTGAAATTTTACTCAGTATAACCCTTTTCCCATCTGTATAGTAATGAATTGCATGGCTTCATCTTTTATAGTTGAATTATGTTCCATTCTGTGTGTGTGTTGTTGTTCATTTCCTGCCACCAATTTTTCCCAGTTACCATCCTGTCATCTTCCCCCCATTTTCAACTATTATTGTCATAGTGGTCTCTTCTCTGTCTTAAAATAGTGTAGGAATTCTTACACTATAAGGATGTGGTTTATATATAACATTGTATATACATATACAATATATCATATGTAAAATATTGTATGTGTAACATATAATACATATGTATATATACATATATCTAAATAAATGTGACCATTCTTTGTCCCTCATTCTTTGACTCATTTAACTCAGCATGATACTCTCCATGTTTATTCATATATTCTATTTCATGACTTCATTTTTCCTAACAGTTGCCTAATATTTTATTATGCAGATATGCCATAGTTTATTTATCTACTCACCTGTTCTCAGGCACTTAGGTTATTTCCATAGTCTGGCTATTGTAAATTAAAATGTGCAGAGAGTTTTTTTGCATTGCTTTTTGACCCCTAGGGTTTTTTTTTTTTTTTTCAGGAGCGGTATTGCTGGGTCTACTAGAAACTCTATTCCACTGATATGGGAATCTGTCTAATTCCAAAATTTTTAATTACTGCTGCTTTATAGTACAGTTTGAAACTGGGAAAGCTGATGCCTCCCCCCTTTTTTCTTAGGATTGCTTTAGCTCAGGGGTCTCAAACTCGCGGCCCACGGGCCGTTTGCGGCCCTCCGTACAACATTTTGTGGCCCTGCCCTAGAGGAATTTTTTGTTTTGTTTTGTTTTAGTTGTTTGAGTCAAACTCAAACAATGTTCAAGGCTTACTACTGACTTTGCACTCAAGGATCTCCCCAACTTTGCCTCCTACGGCCCCGGGGAAATTGAGTTTGAGACCCCTGCTTTAGCTATTCATGGAGGTTTATTGTTGCATATGA
The DNA here is from genome assembly GCA_004027635.1 of Crocidura indochinensis. NCBI lineage: Eukaryota > Metazoa > Chordata > Mammalia > Eulipotyphla > Soricidae > Crocidura > Crocidura indochinensis. The sequence goes on along the minus strand of PVKC010044055.1, from coordinate 640 downwards.
ATTTCAACAGTGTTTGATCTACTTCTTTGAAAAACCTGGGTATCTGTATAGGAACTGCATTGAATATACAATATTTCATATAAAATGACTACCAAGTTTTTTTGGAAGCAGATCTTCATTGGTAGCTTACCTATAATGTGGATTTCTATTACAAATTCAGGAGTATGGACTCAGAACAAGGTGGAGTATGAGGAAATGAAATTTTGGGGGGGTGGACACAACTCAGGACTTACTCTTGGCTCTGCATTTAGGATCATTCGAGCAGAAACTGGGGTCATATGGGGTATGAGGCTCCTACCTGGATCTGTCACATGCAAGGCAAAGATCCTACCAGCAGCTATAGTGTTACTCTGGCCCTCAAGAGGAAAAGAACTTTTAATTAAGTCAGGTTGATTGGTATGCACTAAGCACATAAAAAAGTCCTTGTATTTTCAGATGCATTCCTTGAGGCCCTCAACACCCAGGTTAGCTGGGGCTCCCTGCATTTCTGGACCCTGCTTTTGCACTGAGTTGGCTAAGAATCATCAGTGGAGCCCCATATCTCTTGAGTAGTACTTAGGACCCTACCCACCCACCAAATGAATATATGCCTTCAGATTAACTTTAAAGAGGTTAATGTTTTAAACTTGTATTCATTTTT